>JAJMDM010000002.1:0-250032 GCA_030573555.1 Hanseniaspora hatyaiensis (nom. inval.)
TGTTGTATAGATGCTTTATGATCTTGTTCATGATTATTTGTTGTCACAGCAGGAATCCTCATTTATCCATGATAGACAGGTGATAAGCACTTCTATGCTTATCACTTCTTTTTTTTTTTTTTTTTGTAGTTCTGGGCACATGACTACTCAATAAACCTCAACATGAAAGTGTCGTACCATTTGTAGAAAAATTTTAAAAAAAGCGACAGAAAAAAAAACTGTGTTAAAAAATAACATGATTCCCAGAAACTTCCTTTAATTTAATTCTATGCTTATTTTTTTTTTTTTTTTAAATATGTGCTTTATCATAAATAATGGCTTCAGCTGCTTCATATTTTATGAAATGCTACTTCCTGGACGTATCTGAATCTGAGCAACAGTATTAATACTTACAACTATGTACTGTATTTGAAAAAAAACAAAAACCATTGACAACTCATCTAGTAAGCAGGCGAAAACCAAACAATCCCAACAGCACATAGACAATATATACAAAAATACAAAAACTGCTGCTTCTCACAAAATAAACCCCACAATGTGTAGATTTTTAATATATAAAGGTGCAGAACCTATCAGACTTTCCAATTTATTAACCAAGCCTCAGCACTCTATAATTAACCAGTCATTTGACAGTAGATTAAGATTAGACAGAAGAAGACCAATCAATGGTGACGGCTTTGGGCTAGCATACTATCCTACAGAAGAAAACTACGAGGGCTCTCCCAAAAATGAGCACTGCGAATCCTATAGCGGCAATGCCACTTCAGACAACGAGTCTTTGAATCTTGAAAGTATTGATAGAATTTTAGAAAAAGAAGAGCAAGAGGTTGGACCTTCTATTTTCAAAGCAATTACACCTGCTTGGAACAATGAAAACTTGAGAATTTTGGCCGAAAGAACTAAATCAAAATTGATGTTTGCTCATGTCAGAGCTTCAACATACGGTGTTTTGAGTGAAACCAACTGTCACCCTTTCAACTACCACTCCATAACATTCATGCACAATGGTGGTGTTGCCAACTTTAAAAAAGTCAGAAGAAGATTTTTAAATGAATTGAATGATGAATTTTTTAATATTGTACAAGGTTCCACTGACAGTGAGTGCTGCTTTGCACTATTTGTGCATATTTTAAACTCTTATGGATATGACCCATCTAGACCCAGAGGAAAGTTTGGCTCCAAAGTATTAAGAAAAGCTATGAACGAAACCATTTCGAGAATAAAATATTGGACCAAAGAAGCCAACAAAATAGTAGCTCAAGAAAAATATAGACTTGCCAACGATCCTGAATTTAGAAAAAAACTTTCATTGGCTAAGATAAAAGAAATTCAGCTGTCCAAAGAAGAACCATCTATGTTAAACTTTGCAGTTACTGATGGTGAAAGTATTATTGTTTCCAGATACATATCGTCTAAAGTTGATGAAGCTCCGTCTTTGTATTTCTCTTGTGGCTCTGATTTTGTTGAAAGAAAGCAAGGAGAATTTAATATGCATAGAGTCGATAAAAAAAACAAAATGGTTTTGGTGAGTTCCGAGCCAATCACTTTTGAAAGAAATGACTGGACAGCCATACCAACTAATTCTCTACTTACCATACTAAAGGACCAAACTATTTTGCTACATCCTATTATAGACGAGTACTATCAAAAGAACCCACTATTTGTTAGAGATTCCGGATTCTCTACCAGAAAAGGACAAATGGGTTACGTTCCTAAAGATGACATTATTAATCCTGAAGGCAAAATTATCAAAGATGATAGCTCAGAATTATTGAGTCAGGAAAGTTCAGCTAATTGCCCGATAATACCTCCTCTTCATGGTGAAGGTAGAGACCAATTCTTATAGTCAATGAGATGTGTTTGTTGTTTGCTAAAACAAACACTCTTTGAAATATAACAATAAAAAAGAGATTAGCAAACATAAACTGTGCTGTGAACTTACATTATTTGCAGGCATCGTTTTTACTTTTGGATTAATAAGGGTCAATTTATTATATATATAACTGCTTAATGCATACCCTTAATTTTAGAGACTATATGAAATAACTCCTTATAAACAATTATTATAGTTTTATTAATAATTTCAAAAAAAAAAAAAAAAAAAAATGTTTAATGAAATTTCAACGTGTGATGTTCCACAGCAAACCCACTTCTAGGTTTGATCAAAAGTAACCCGTGAAAGTTAAAATAATGGCAGCAAATGGATTAGAAACAGTGACCAGAAATAGTTATATACACAGTAAAAATAACCAATTAATTGCAAGAGAATAATGAAAAAAAAAAAAAAAGAACTATTTAATTATTCTTTGAAAAGCTTTTAAAGCTATATATGCATATATATTTAAATATATATATGAAATTAGATTTTAATCATACCTATAATGGACACTGATCTTGTAAAATAGCAGTGAGTTTTTTTGCCCTTAATTTTACAACAATTAATCTAGATTAACAAAGCCTATTAAACTAATCTTAAATTATTTTAAAGGCAACCAATCTATGTAAAACTAATGTTGACATAATTATTTAAAGAAAGTTCATATTAACTCTTCTAAACCATTTTAAAGGGAGTTTTAAATTTTTTAAAATTTAAAAAAAAAAAAAAAAGGTTTTAATTGTTAATATATATACTCTTTATTAAAATGCCATATGTCAAATACATTTACTTTTTTTCTTTTCTTTGATATTACAAAACTGCAAATAGCTGTTGAAAAGGTTTATTATGCTTGTTAAAAATTTAATTTAAAAAAAGTTTCTAATGCAAAAACAAAAATTACAGGTTAATGAAAAAAGAAGAAAAATTTGATGTAAACCAACGTGCAAGATAGTATACTAATAGCCTAAAAAATGACTGCATATACAGAACCTGCAAACAACCAAGGTTATAACAACAATAATTTAACTGCTGATCAGGACATCGTGTATCAAAATGATGCTTCTAAAGTTAGTTACGATAATGAGCCTTCAAATATAAAGTATAACTGGTTTTTTACTTTTTTTAAAAAAAGTTTGCCTTTAATGTTTATAAGAATGCTAGAATTTATTTCTTCTTCAATTGCGTTAGGAACAACAGCATATGCTCGTCATTCTTACGGCACTGGAAACCACACCGAAAAACAAAATTTTGCAGTTGCTGTGTCTGCAATATCTCTTTTTTACCTCATGGCACTACTTTTTATGTTGCTGTTTGCTAGAGCATTAATAATACCAGGGTTTCTCTTCTGTATGGAACTAATTGTATGTTTGTTATGGCTGTGTGCATTTATTGTCTTGGCAAAGCAGCATGGTCAATACTCATGTGGAACAAAAAATGCCTCAAATTACGATAACCCTTCAGGAAACACATATTATGGATCAAACCCTAATAACAACGCATACTATAATGAATACACAGATAGTTATACTAACAACACTTACTCCCGTCCATGTAAGTCTTCCAAAGCATCAATTGCTTTTGCAGGCTTGTGTTTTGTATTATTTGCTATGAGCACACTATTTTTTTTCGTGTTTGTTTTAAAACCCATTTATCGAAACTACAATTCTTGGACAGATATATTCAGAAGAAGAAACTATTTTTACTTCAAAAAAGAGTTAAATCATCCACGCCTAGACAGATGGTCAGGCTTAGCTTTAATCAACTCGGATTACAGCACACCTGGCAATCGAAACGATTTGGAGTATTCCAACAAGAACCCAGATATTGAAACAACAAACGGCAACTCTAACAATAACGAGCATAAGTACAACACATACAGCACACAAGGATCAACTGTAAAAACCACTGGAGACACTTTGTACTATGAAAACCAAAACGGAAGACAAAAAGCTGCCAATTCTGAACCTCTTTTTGAAAGCCAAAAAACTGAAAGCGCTGTACCTGGAAATAAGCCTGGTTACAGCAACAAAACAAGAAAAAAGGAAACAGTATACGATAAAAATTATGCTGTCAATGACAGCTCAAACAAGCATTTGGACTCAGCCGAAAATCGGCAGACAAGTGCCCCAAACGGCGCATATTACAACACTAATGAGGACGAAGCACCGGTTGATGGCCAGCATCCTAGCTTGATCCAGCAAGCAGTAGATGTAGGAAAGAAGTACATGAACAACAATTGAAGCACTGTTTCAAGCAAAACAAGCCAAAACAGTAACGTACCTCATGCTAAAGTCCGCGCGTGCTAATGTAAATTTACAACTTTCTAATACTTATTCGACTCTTAACCAACTACATATAAATTAAATGATAATGCACAATTCACAATGTAAAAATATAAAATAAAAACGAGCATATGATGTCAAATCATGCACTGCATCTACTATGTGTGTTTTAAGCACTTCTTACATGCAAGTGCACCTTCAATGCAAATTGGTCTGCATAGCAAATATGGCATGCGTGCTAAGCCAAATACATATCACATTGAGTACACATTTAATAGCAAAAAAAAAGCAGATTATCATTATATTAACTGCATGCGCTCATCCTTTAACAACTAGCGCTCATTCAACATCTACAAGGGCACACTGCTGCCCTACCATGCAATATATATTCTATATACAATAATTATCATCTCTTCTACCGTGGCTTATCGGATATATTCATTAGTCCGTGGAAACAGCAAAAAGATGTTCAGACTAATTCCGTTTTGTTTGTTTTTGTCTCGTCGCCAAAAATGCTAGCAAATGATTTGAGAAGGTTTCGAGTATTGGGCTCAGATCGTTGCAAGTAATTTTTTTTTTTTTTATTTTTTGTTATTTAGCCCGAATGAACAAAAAAAAAAAAGAAAAGCATTAATAAAATAAAATTATTAAAATAATAACAAAGACTGATGACTTGTTTCTTTTTTTTTTCTTTTTAAAAAATCAAATAAATTATTTTATAGTCGTTAATAAAACTTGTATCCATGAGTAATCAAAGAAGACCTTCCTGACAAACCAAAACTTTTTTCCAGTAAACAGAAGCTGCCACAGTCAATAGACATGTCTTTTTTTCTGAAGGTGAAGCATGGTTTCACAAAAAATAGACCTGCCAATGCTAAAGTCGGTTCATTAGAGTCCTCGCTAGACATCAGTCTGTCTATATACTACATAAAAAATCATACATTCACACTTAAAGAAATAGTAAACTACACGCTGCTATCTCTTGTGTGGTTGTATGTGTTAATCAGAAACCCAGCAGGCTTCTTTGCTAAATTCATAGTAGTAGGACTATTTGCCTTGGGATGTCTGATCCCACTAACCGGACAGTTTGTTTTCAATGCAATGCCTATCTTTACATGGTTGTCCTTGTACTTCACAAGTAGTTCTTTTAAGACAGAGACCAGAATGCCAATAAGTGTCAATGTCCTTCCAGCTGTTGAAACAATTCTGTATGGTGATGATTTATCTTCCATTCTGTCTAATTCCATCAATAGACCATTGGACATTTTGGCATGGATCCCATATGGCCTGTTTCATTTTGGAGCACCATTTGTGGTTGCTATACTACTTTTTTTATTTGGACCACCTAAAATTTTAAGATCATACGCGTTTGCCTTTGGGTACATGAACTTGTGCGGTGTTATTATCCAAAATCTGTACCCTGCTGCACCACCATGGTACACAGACTTGTATCCAAATGCCATACCTGAATACTCAATGAAAGGATCTCCAGGTGGTTTGGGAAGAATAGACAAGATGCTGGGCATTGATTTGTACACATCAGGATTTTCTAACTCCGCCGTGATCTTTGGAGCATTTCCTTCTCTACACTCAGGATGCGCCACTATGGAGGCTCTTTTCTTTAGTTATGCGTTCCCTCAACTAAGACCGCTGTTTGTGCTATATGTTTTCTGGCTGTGGTGGAGCACTATGTACTTGACCCATCACTACTTTATCGACTTGGTTGCTGGTAGTATGCTGTCTTTTTCAGTATTCGAATACACCAAGTACAACTACTACATGCCAAAAATCTTGAAAGACGGAAAGTTCCACTCAAGATGGACCTACGAGAACGTTGAGTATATGAGCTACAGCGACTGTGACCCGCTTGCTGAAGACAAGCAGGACCTGGAGTCATCTGCTATTCCGCTGAACACATATGAGAGAAAGGTTTCTGATGATGCTGATGACAGCAACGAGCTCCAGTTTGACCTCGATGACTTGGATCTGACCTCCAAGCAGGAGGAAGAGAATCAGAGCAGATATGTAATTAAAAGCACACCTGGAGAAAACAAGAAAAGAAAGGAGCAATCCAAATAGATACAGGATTGAGTCACACCAGCATGCACTAATGATAGAGCTGTCTCAAAGAAGCCTCTGTGCAGAGGATGTGCCTTCTGCGGCTATTACGCATCCAAGCATTTTTATATACCTTCATGTAAGAGACAACCATGCGCATACCGCGCTACCTAGAAAACAGCAACTTTTTATTCTGTCAAACGTGACCTGTTTTTTGGCAGACAACTCGCTACCTAATAACTGTGCACGTGACAATACATTACCCATTTTTTCGCTACCAACTGCAAGGAAAACGTGCTCGTTGTGGACGACCCTGCGCTACCAACTGCTTCCCTGTCTTTTCTGCTTGTTTTTTGGGTTCTAAAGCAAAACACGCGTCCCTGGAAGAAAAAAAAATTTTTCTGTCACGATACTTTGCCGCACACAAACATCGTAAATGGCCCAAAGGCCAGAAACTGTACCCACTTTGCACCATCTCGTTTCTTTTTTCTTTTTTTTTTTAAAAGTTCGTTTTTCTTCCCATCATACTTTAAACACTATAGGAATAAGCTAGCATGGACTTTTTGCTTTATGACTCGTTGCGAAGGGAGAGGCGACAATTAAAAATTCACTGCCTTGTGAGAAGAATACATCATCAAACAAACCTGTGTTACCATAAAGAAGATTTCTAGTCACATAAGACCAAGCACAAAAGCACATTCTACACACATTAACTACGAAATGGACAGCGACTCATCCGCTAGCGGAACCAACAAGTATGTTCCTGAATACAGAAGAACTAATTTTAAAAACAAAAACAAATTTTCTGCCGAAGAGCTGAGAAAAAGAAGAGAAAACCAACAGGTTGAACTAAGAAAAAACAAAAGAGAAGAAGTTTTGGCAAAGAGAAGAAATATGGCGGCTTTATCCGACAACACCGGAGCTGATAAAGCCACCAATGATTTTTTGCTTGCTGAAGACAACGACAGTTTAGGCAGTATCTTGCCAGGTATAATCTCAAAAATGATGAGCAGTGACTTATCTGAGCAGCTTAGTGGTTCTATTGCTTTAAGACAATTGTTGTCCAAAGAAGACAACCCTCCTATCAGACAAGTTTTAGACTCTGGTATCTTACCTAGATTGATTGAGTTCATCAACTTTAACCAGCCAGACCAATTACAGCATGAAGCTGCCTGGGCCATCACCAATTTGTGTTCAGGAAGCTCAGAAGACACCCGTCGTGTTGTCAATGCTAACATTCTGCCACCAATGGTTGCCTTGATCGACTCCAACAACATTGATGTTAAAGAACAGGCTATCTGGTGTATCAGTAATATTGCTGGTGACTCTCCTGACCACAGAGATATGTGTGTGAAGATTGGTGTCATAGCAAAATTGCTAGAGTGTTTTGAACTAAACAAAACCTCTTTGACTAAAACTTGTATTTGGACTCTCTCCAACATGTGTAGAGGCAGATCAGCAAGACATAACTGGGACTTGATTTCTAGTGCTCTTCCTGCTGTTTCCAGACTGATTTACAGCATGGACCCTGATATTTTAGGTGATGCCTTATGGACTTTGTCCTACATTTCTGATGGGGATGACACTGTTATTGAAACTGTTTTGAAGTACAATGTTGCTTCCAGACTAGTTCAACTGCTAAGTCATTCTTTCACCCAAGTTCAAACACCTGCATTAAGAACTGTTGGTAATCTTTTGACCGGTAGTGACATGTTCACTCAAACCCTTTTGGCGGCCAGAGTTTTAGAACCTTTAGTTTCTTTGCTATCTTCTCAAAAAGAACACTTAAGAAAAGAGTCTTGTTGGTGTTTTTCAAATATTTTAGCCGGTACTTTGCAGCAAGCCAAGGAAGTTATCAGCATTGGTGTTATTCCAACTTTATTAGATATCATTGAAACTGATTCCGATAGAGTCAAAAAAGAAGCTCTTTGGTGTATTTGTAATGCTTGTGCTGCCGGAAACTTGGACCCTGAAATAATCAGATACCTAGTCTCTAACGGTGTCATCAAAACCTTCTGTGATCAATTATTAACTATGGACGTCAAAAATATCATGATCATTTTAGATTCCATCGAACAAATATTGAAAGTTGGTGAAGCTGATAAAGAAGCTCATCAATTGGTTATCAATGAATACGCTAGTTTGTTTGAGCAATATGGGGGTTCTGAAACCATTTTCAACTTACAATCACATGAATCAGGAGAAATTTATAAGAAAGCCTTTACCATTGTTGATAGATATTTCTCCGAAGAAGATGAAGAAGAAGCTTTGTTAAATGATGAATCTGGAAACAACCAAAACCAATTCAGCTATAATGTCAATAATGTCAACAACCAAAACTTCCAATTTTAAATATAATTTAATCTAATTTAATTTACTCAATTTTTTTTTTTTTCTTTTTGTTTTGTCATTCTCATATACACGCTGCTTTTTACAGAGATATATATATTATTTACTTATGTAGATTGTAGATTTTTAATTTTTAAAGTTATATAACTGTTTTTTTTTTTTTTTTTTACTTTTGAGACCACGTACCATTGAATTCTTCATTTCTATCAATTTTGATAACTTTATCAGGGTTTAAAATGGCTTTAGGGTCTAAAGCAAACTTGACTTTTCTCATCAAATCAACGGCTTCAATGCCTAGTTCTAAAGGCAGCAATTCTTTTTTGCCTAATCCAACACCGTGTTCACCGGTGACTGTTCCTTCAAGAGAGATGCTTAATTTACACATATCCTTAACAACTTTTTCACATAAAGCCAGCTGATCTTTTTTATAAAAAATGTTTACATGAAAGTTTCCAGCACCTAAATGAGCAACGGTGACTGATTTCAACCCACTTTTTTCAATGATCTTGTTAGCTTTTTCTAAATACTCAGGGCCTTTAGATAATGGGACTGCAGCATCTGTTATCCACAAACTGACATCTTCATGGTCCTCAGGAAACATATGCGCAGCATAGTCCAATTGAATCCACAACGCGTTTTTTCTAGCGGCAAATAATTCAACTTCTTCTTTTTTATCTTTGGCAAAAACAAAACTGGAACAGTCATTGTTGGCAGAAATGTTTCTTACTTCTTGAATCATTTCATCAACAACAGTTTTGTTCAGACCAGATAGCCTCATGAAAAGAGTTGGTTTTACTGCAAAAGTTTGCTTAACGCTATCGCTGATGTTCACGGCATTCATCATATTTTCATCAAGCAGCTCAATGGCATCCAAAAGCAATCCTTTTTGCGTTATTTCACCAACAGCTTTGACTGATTTATATAAATCGTCAAATTGAACAACACACACACTTTCATAAGGATCTACCACACCTAGCTTGACTGTACACTCAGTGATTATACCCAAAGTTCCTTCTGATCCAATAAACATTCCTGTTAAATTATATCCAGCAGATGTTTTCTTAGGTCTTTGCTTGGTTTTGACTATGGTTCCATCAGCAAGAACAGCAGTCACTGAAATCACATTTTGAAGCATGGAGCCGTATCGTTGAGCACCAATCCCAGAGGCATTGGTTGCGATCATTCCGGAAATGTTGGCATTCAGCCCGCAATCACATCCAAATTTTAAAGTGCAACTTGTTTTGTGGTTTTTTTGTAAGTTAGATAAGTGATCATTTAAAGCATTCCAAGACACACCAGCTTGAACTTGAGCATCTAAATCTAAGCTGTTGATGCTTAGTATTTTGTTCATACGTGATGTGTCCAACACGACTGTGTTTTCTCTTGTTGTGAAAAAATGTTGTTCCAAAGAAGTTCCTCCACCAAAAGGAATGGTTGGAATGTTGTATTTGTAAAGAACTTTTAAAATTTCTGAAACGTCTTCCGTTGATTCAGCATAAATAACATACTTTGGAACCTGTTTATCAAGGGGTTTTATAGGATTACACCCATTGTCTGAATGACTTAAAAGACTTGATTCGGAATCAAGTATGTTTGATACCGGAATTTTGTTGGATATTTCCAAAATTGCACTTTTCAAAGCTTTTTCATCTCCATATGAGCTTTCTGGCAAGTTGTCAACAGTAATTGTCGAGTTGTAAATCGAGTCTGCAAGAGTTTTTTTACTTAAAGCATAATCTTTTTCTTTTAAAACAGTTTGATAAATAACGTAACTTACTGCAAGTCCTATAGATATACCTGTAAACGTTGATTTGAAAACTGCAGTTGATTTAGGTTTTGGTGCACCGTGTTTTGAATACTGTCTTTTTAAAACAGAAAGAAATCTTTTTGAAAACATTTATCCCACACGTTCAATGCCAATGTAACAGGTTTCTCGGGTGATTTTCCACTCCCCAAAATGCTTTACTATTTAACGTTTTAGCAATGAAACCTCAAAGATTTTGGCATGAAAAATGTGCCACTCATCATACTTCCGGCACTTTTCTATAGAATATTATAGTATATATATATATATATATATATATATATATGCATTGGATATTTCATCTGAACAAAAAGAGCGGAAATAACCTTGATTAACCGTTAATGTCTTTTTTTCCCACACTTTTGTCATTATTGATCCTTAAGCAGTAAACAATCGACTGTTAACACAGTTTTAAACACAGGTTGTGCTTTTAAACAACAATTATATGCGTATGAAAGTAGAGCCGCGACTTAATCACTGCTTTTTACTGTCAATATCGTACAGTAAACACGAGCCAATAGCTCATTTTTTGTTCCCGCCAGAAAAGCTTGCTTTAATTGACAAATACTGCTTCTCGGATATTAAAAAACAAAATGTTGCACCAGCCGTTTCAATATACCGCTACCTCAAATTATAGCAGAAAATATGCATGTGCAAACAAGGAAAAAAAAAAGCATGAAAAAAAAAAAAAAAAAAATTCATGTTTGTTTGGTAATAATAAAATTGAACTAAATATTTGTTTATTTAGAAACTTAAAAATTGAAAATTTTAAATTGTTTTTATTAATTTATGTGATTTAATCAATAACTTAGTTATAGATGATCAATAAATTTATTTTGTTTGTAAACAACCACTATACCAAGTGTAACCTGAAAGGTCATTGCAACTTGATTATGGTTTGCTCGTACAATTATCAAATAAATGGTAATTACGGCAATCGCAAAACCTCTAATATACATATATCACCAGCAGAACAAATTGGGGAGCCTTTTAGGCCACCAAAAACCAAAAACAGGTATTACGAAGAAAATGAAATTTTGAGTGAACAAAACGACTCGTTGGGATCAATCAAGCTTTATGATTTATCAACGCTTCATAAAGAGCATGAACTACCTAACAACGGTATTAAAGAAAATAAAATACTAATCCGGAATGACATTGGTCACCCCATCCCTTTAAATTATAGAAAAAGAAATAACAACCGTGGCCATGCGGTGAGGTATATTGAAAAGGAAAGAAACTCTAAGCTTAGTTCAGAAACCCCGCTTAAGCACAATGCGGAGCCCATTGACTTACCTAACGTCTTACCTACAAGAAAAATGAGCAATGTTTTAAAAAATAATCAAAATGATATTAAACACTATACAAAGCCAAAAAAAAGGCACCTTGAAATTACTATTCTGGCATCGGATGATCAGGATATTGTGCGAGTGTGTAAATCACTCATACAAGAATATAGCGTAAACAAAACTAGCTCTGTGACTATCAGTTCAAAGATGACAACAATTGTTATTTCGGTATTGTTTATTATTGTAACATTATGTACTTATATTTATAATTATTTGGTTTAATATTTTCGGCGACTTTATTTTTTTTGTTGAACTAAAGAAAAATTAGGTTTATATTATATACATGGCATTAATAGCTGACAGTGTCGAAACAAAACAGACAGACCTACAGTAAAAAATGAATTTAAAGCTAGCAAAGCAAAGAAAGTGAAACAGCTTAGGTATTTAATGTTTGATGAATTTTTATTTGTTTTAATTGCAAAAAATACTACGCTTTCTTTGTTTTGTGAGTTCAAACTAAACTTATTGATCAAAATCGTTTTTTGGTGGTCTTCCGTTTTCACTGTTCATGTACATGTCGATAGCAGCAGAAAATGCAGCAAAAGAAGCACAGCCAATAGCAGCTGCTTGCGGACCACTTTTATAAGCTATACCACCACCAGTTAAACAACCAGCAGAAAGACCATTCCAGTGATCAGATTTTCCTCTGGTCGACTCTATGCAACATTCTACACCGGCGTATATCAGACCAATGTAACCAAAATTCTTGGCACTTGACCAAGCCCTAGTATACATATCCTTCCAGGCAACTCTCATTTGCTCCTTGAAAGGCAAATCGTAAATCATTTTGCCAGGTTGCTGCTGCTGAAGCGGAGAGTGCATAGGAGTGTCGTAGGACATGGAAGCCATGAATAGACCAAAAACACCACCTAAACCAAAACCAGCAACACCTGAAATTGCAGATTTGCCCGGACATGATTGCATCATTCCAATAATCATTTCAGCACCCTTTTCTCCTTGCTCCTCAGGACTCATTTCAGAAAGTGGTTTATCAGGTTGTGCTGGAGTTGCAAGTTCTAATGAAAATCCTTCGTACGGCATTATTATGTGGGTTTAAAAAATGGGAACTAGGCTGTCAAACAAAAAATCAATTCCTAAAAAAAAAACTGCTTGGGCAATCACTAAAAGCTGAGTTGTCAAGTTTTTTTGGTTTTATGCAAACTTTCCTTTTTTTTCAGGAAAAATAACATTCAAGTACCAAATTAGTATAAAAGTTATAGCTATATGGAAGATATATAAATGGGCTTTGATGATGAAAAAATAAAATTGAAAAAAAGAAATTTGGTGTGCCGACTGTTTTTTTTTCTTTTTCTAATGAAAAATTGGAAACCTATTATCTCCGCGTTGACAAGAATAGCGTCCTAAACAGGATAATAGAAGGCGGGTAACTCGGTCACGAGGGTTGGCTGTTGGACAAAAATTATGGTAGAAACTAAGATTATCTTTTTCACAAACCGTGTGCAAACATGTGGCGGAGTTTTCAACATAAAGTTACCTGTGTAGGCACGGAAATAAAAAAATATTATAACTGCGGTCACACAATGTTACATCCGGTTCATTACGGCTTAGCTTTTAAATTGAACGTACATTTTTCAACTTTTTTTTTTTTTTTTTTTGAAAAATAGGTGTACCAAAAACAAACGAGTTCGGTGATATTTTCACAATATCTACTGTATTAGTCATACCGTTGTGGAATGCACGCATATATGCGCATTTAAAAAAGGCTTATTAGTATTTTTTTTCTTTTTTCTATTTTTTTTTTGGTCGTCTAATCTATATCATCGTATTTTAATGAGCAAGTGTGACTCTTAAGACGTTTAAAATAAATAAGCTTGGCATGTACTTACAGTATACATAGAGGTATTTTTTTTAAGAAGATGGTAATTACCTAATACAAAACCCATGTTAAACCCACTGCACGAAAGAGGATTTTTTTTTTCTTTTATTTTTTTCAAATTTTAAAAAAAACGCTATCCTATTTAAAAAGAAATTATTAAAAACTGAACTTTCAAAACAGTTGAGAGACCAAAACAATTTTTTATTAGCTTTTAAAAAAAAAAGAGGTTAACAAGAAAACCAAAACCAACCCTTGGTAAGTGCGTAGAATATACACCATTTGATCTATCGCCATGTCAGAAACATCATCTGTTATTTCAGAAACAAATTCTATACAATCATACAATGCACAAGAATCACTTGAAAATAATGTAAACGGAGACATTATTACGACTACACTTACAAACAACTACTCACAGCTGGAAAAACAGCCAACCAACAAAAGCGAAAAAAATCAAGAAAAGTCTCTAGGTACACACTATTACTCAGGATATAAACTAGCCCTTATTCAGATATCGTTAAATCTTGCTGTTTTTGTTATTGCTATGGACATATCCATTGTTGCTGCACCACTAGAAACGATCTCTGAACAATTTGCAAAATATTCTTTGTCGTCATGGATCATGTCTGCATACTCACTCTCCTCTGCTATGGGATGCACTCTATGGTCAAGAGTGTGTGTCAAGTTGGGGAAAAAACTGTCAATTATAGTTGCTATTTTGGGCTTTGAAATAGGATCTCTTATAACTGCGGTTTCTACAAATATGTACATGCTTATTGTTGGAAGAGTGATTCAAGGTATATTTGGTAGTGGTTTGAACACAGTTAGTTTCATCATTAGTTCTACTCTTGTTCCTGAAGAAAAAAGAGCATTTCTTTTATCACTTTTGTCGTTATCTTTTACCATAGGATCGGTAACACCTATATTGGGTGGTGCGCTGTCAGAAGCATACAAAGAAGGCTGGAGATTATGTTTTTACATCAACTTGCCGATAGGTTTAATTGCATTTTTACTATTTAACTCGGTTTACGAAGACTACGAGAGTATGTCAGTTTTGGAAATATTCAAAAAAATTGTCTTTGTTCAAAACTACAAACCTAAAAAGTTTTTACAAAGTGTCACTTCCAAAAAAACTTATTTGAAAATTCTTATTGAAGCTGTTGTTTCTTTTGATATAATAAACTTTATTTTGGTATCAACAGGGTTTATTCTGTCGCTTCTAGCTATAACTTTTGCAGGAGGGTTTGAAAAAGGATGGCACTGGTACGAAGCTAAATGCATAGCTTTTCTTACTGTTGGTCCATTGCTACTAATGTCCGGTATGGTTTATGACTGTTTTTTTTATTTCAAGCTCGTTAACCACTTGAAAAAGAAGTATGCTGATACTGTCTCATTCCCACCAGATAACGCTATAGGTCCTTTAATGACTGAAAAAATCTTTTTGAACTTTAAAATTGTAAGTGTAAATTTAGTTGCCTTTTTTGTTTGTTTAGCAAATGGATGTCAATCTGTTTACATCATTCAGTATTTCCAATTGCTTTTTGATTACTCGCCATTAATCGCTTCATGTAACTTTATGCCTTCTATGTTGAGTATATCCAGTTTTGTTTTATTAACTGGATACATAATCTCAAAAACCGGAAGAGTTAAAGAGATGATTATACTGTCTGCCGTTACAGGACTGTTGGGAAACGGATTGCTAACCTTGCTAAAAGATACTTCAAACGAGGCTGAAAAATTGATTTTTGTCTTTTTGGGAGGAATCGCGTTTGGCTTTGTAGCTCAATCTTCCCTGATGTCTGCTCAAAGAGAGCTTGATCCTAATGATCCAAGATACAGAATGGATTTCATCAGTATAACTGGATACAACGCTTTTTCCAAGCAAGTAGGTTTGTGTATAGGAAGTGTTATGTCCACAATGATTTTCAATGTTTCTGTTATTAACAAGATTAGAGCTGGATTTCCGGAATACTCATTTTTAAAAGCCGACACTTTGATTGCATTTAGAAGACACAATTTTGATGGAAGACATTCGCCTTTTTCAAAAATGCTGTCTAAGTGTATTCAAAACGTTTTTTACTTTGCAACAGGGGTTTCAGCTATACCTTTATTTTTCTGTTGGTTTGTATCTCGTAAAAGAATCATGACTAAGAAGCAAGTGCAAAAATTAATACAAAAACAAGAGCTTGAGCTTGAAACATCTTCATCTAAAGAAATTGAAGTGGAAAAAAAAGAGTAAACTCAAACAATGGTTTTAATTAAAATGGTAAAGTTTGTAACTGCTCTCTATCAATTATGTAAACAAATATATCTTTTCACGTGTAAAAGTTTTTGCTTTAATATAATTTAAAAGTTAAAACTATTAGGTTTGATCTGATGTTTTACTTCTTTTTCTTTTTTTTCTTTCCTTACTAAGCGGCAAAAGTACAACTTTGCAAAGCTTTTGCTAGTTTTACATTTTATATAATTCTTTTAAAATATATCGGCCAAATAAAAAAAACCCCATGGCTTTTGTTAACAAATATTAAATACTAATTCCTTGTTAATTGCTTTCCTAATTAATTGCTAAGCCTTGTGCTTTGGTGTTCGCACCTGAGAGGAAAAAAAAGAAAACAGTGAATACCACCAATTACTTAAGAAACTAGACATTCCTACTATAAGCTTAGCTTTCAATAATTGCATTTTTTCACCATTTGTTCAAGAATTATGTAATTTATGGCACCCCTTATGTTTCATTTAACCATTATATACTTTATAAATTAAAGATAACATATAGATTAAAACGCTTTAATTAATTAATTAATTAATTAATTAATTAATTAAAAAAGCCATTCAAGCGGGCATAAACGAGCCTGATTTATTGGCAAATGGGTTTTACAGGTCATAACAGCGGGTGTAACGTTAAACCCATTTTAATTTTTTTTTTTAAACCCATTTTTTGGCATTGTTTTAGAAATCACTAACAAAAAACGCCAGGAAATTACTGCTTTAAGTCTTTAAAACACAGTTGTACCGTCACTTTTTTTTTTTTTTCACCTTTAATTGAAATATTCTGCCTACCTCATCTCTGATAATATTAGCATTTCCTACAGTGGAATACTCAAGTTAACTTAAATGAAATCACCCCCATTAACGCTAAATTATTAAGACGAAAGCATATATAAAAGAGTTGTATTTTTGTTATTACTTTATAATTTTTGCAAGTAAGCATTCGCTACTTATCTGCACTCCTTGTTTAATGATTATAAAACTATTTCCCTATTAAATGTATTAAATAATGAAATCAAATCAAAAACCATTCAAGAAGTCAAATAAGAAAATGTCGCCAATAATATCAAAAACTGAAAAAGTTGAGCAGGACTCTTCGATTTTAGAAAAAAATGTATCATCCGAAAACTCAAACACATCAACAAAAAACAATGAAGCTGAAGCAGCTGATTTGGCTAAAAACAATATTAAAGAAGATATGAGGGTATTGCAAGAATACTACAAAGGAAAAAACTTCTACATAGTTATGGTCTCGCTGTTGTTAGTTTTGTTTGTTGCCTCGTTAGACATCATGATCGTTGCAACAACTATTGAAAAAGTAGCCAAAAGATTTGGTGACTACTCAAAAACAGCTTGGCTAGTTTCTGGTTACTCCTTACCAACAGCAATCACCTGTTTGATCACTGCTAGATTTGCCTACCAATTCACAGTCAAAACGGCTTTGGTTTTAGGTGTTTTTTTGTTTGAGCTTGGTTCTTTGATCTCGGCTGTTAGTGTCAGTATGAATATGTTGATTGTTGGTAGAGCCATTTCAGGTATTGGTGGTTCTTTAATTCAAAACTTAGTTTTTGTTGTCGTTACTCAAATCACCCCAAGAGAAAAAGTTAGTTTGTGGGTTGCCATTATTGGATTGGCTTTTAACATCGCTTCTGTCGTTGGGCCAATTGTAGGTTCTGCTTTTACCGATGCTTATGAAGCAGGCTGGAGATTGTGTTTCTACATTAACTTGCCAATAGGGTTTTTTGCTATTTTCTTATTTCTGAATGCTTATAACCATGATCAGGATCACTATATGAAAGGTCTAATCAATACACCAAAATCTTTAGCTCACTTTGGTTTGAGCTTATGCAAACTTCAAACCTGGAAAAACTTTTGCTCTGCTTTGCTGTTTACTTACGACCTAGTAGAATTTGGATCTTGTTCAATTGGATTTGTTCTCCTGTTTGTTGGATTGACCTATGGTGGAAGTCAGCAGTATAGCTGGAATAATTACAGAGTTGTGCTGATGTTGACTTTAGGATCTCTTTTCTTCATATTTTCAATTGTATGGGATTGGGTTTTGTTTGGCATGTTCTGTAAAAAATTTGACAAACCACACACACCATTGCTTGACCCATTAGTTTTCAAGAAGTTTGGATTAATCGCTGTTAATTTGTGTAACTTTAGTGCAGCATGCGCATTTATTGGTACTGTTTTATATTTGATTCAATATTATCAATTAGTTTTGGATCAAACTACCATGGATGCTGGCATAAGAACTATTCCTATGCTGATTTCTTCTTCATTCACAGTCATAGCCGGAAGTGTATTCATCAAAAAAACCGGAAGATTTAAAGTTGTTATTTGTTTGGGTGCTGTTTTAGGTACAGTTGGATGTGGTTTGTTACAACTCAGTGACTTCACAATGCATGCTAATAAGGTTATCGGGCTTACAATTTTAGTCGGATGTGGTCTTGGTGCTCAAGTTCAATCGACTATGGTTGGATCTCAGTACTACATTGAAGCTGATAAAAACGATCCTGTTCTTATGAGAAAACAAGTAATCAACCTGACCTCTTTTTATTCCGCTGTTAAGCTTCTAGCAATGGCAACTGGTTCCGTTATTGCAAACACTTTCTTCAACACTAGAGTATACAGAAAAGTAAAGCAAAGCAAAGCTTTGGATTCATTGCACAATATGAACGTTGATGAAATTGTTGTTTACAGACTGGAGCATGGAGGTAAAAAAGACACTCTGGGTGTTTTGTTGCAGCACTCAATAAAAGGTGTTTATTTTATAGCTCTCGGCTTTTTCGTATTTAATGTGATCGCTTCCATGTTCATTACCAACCATAGATGCATCTATGAAGGCACTAAACAGAAAGGAATTGATAAATCCGTTTCCAACAATGGTGAAGAAAATCAAGATTTGGAAAAAAACTTAAACTAATAAACAACAATGATAATAATTCGTATGCCAAAAATGGCGTAGCGCCACTATTTGACTTCCGCCAAGCAACTGCGTTTGTCATTTTTGCCTCAAGTTTGGTTGAAATTTGAGTGTGCAACTAAGCGGCTGTTAAAATCTATATATATCATGTCATTTCTAAGTTAAAAGCCCCCATAAGCCCATCGCGCTTTTATTTTTTAATATTTAAAAAAAAAAAAAAAAAAAAAAAAAAAAAAAAAAAAAAAAAAAAAAAAAAAAAAAAAAAAAAAAAAAAACAAACAAACAAACAAACAAAAGTCATTTGCCGAAAAAAATAAGTTCCGAAATAGATCCATTCGGCTTACACAGCAATGATAATAGCACTTTGCGGTTTATTTAGGAGTGATTGCACCTATGCACTGGCAAACACTCCTTAAAAAAAATAATGAAGTTAAAAAAAAATTGCTTGTAATTTCAGTGCTGCACGCTGGTGGCTTTAATATATTGGCAAAATGAGTCAAATAATAAAAGTGTTTAGTGCATTTTCTTAGAAGCAAAAATTTGCCTACAAATTCTACAAATTCCACTACACAGTGGCATTATTCACTCTTGCATATCCGTAAAATCGTTGCATTGGAAATAAACGCTTTTAAAATTTTTTAAGAGCTTTTTTTTATACGGGTTTAAGCAAATAAGCCTCTATGTCAAAAACATGTAAACAATACGCTGGGTAATTCACAGTTCCAAAGCCCACATTGGGCATCATTGGCTTGCAAGCCAATACAAAAAGCCGTATTATCATGAAATTAAAGTTACCCTGGAAACAACAATTAAAACCTTAAATTTTAGAGGCTTTACTCAATAGGTGTAAAAATGTAAGCGGTTTTAAGAGAAGAATCAAGACATGGCATTTGGTTGCCAATTATTGGTCATATAAAAGAAGTGCTGTTTTTGCAGAAAACTGAGAGTGGAAATGTGCATTCAAAAATTCTTTTATATCTTAAAAAAATATAAATAAAAACCAGAAAGCAACAAGCTTTAGCACTCATTAACAAGTTTTTCAGCTTTTAAAATCAAGTTTGAAAAAAAAAAAAATGCTAGCAACATATTTAATAAAAAAATATAAAAACAAGAAAGCCCAACAAGCATCAAGCATTGTTTCTACAACAAAAATTGCTAGTACCTCTGAAGTCAACAACTTGTCGGAGCAATGTAAAACTGAAGCCGTTCCTGATGAAAGAACAAGTATTCAAATTTACTATCAAGGTGCCAAGTTTTACGTCATTATGCTTTCACTTTTGTTAGTACTTTTTGTGGCTTCTCTGGATACTATGATTGTTATAACAATCATTGAAAAAGTTGCCCAAAGATTTGACAACTACTCAGAAACATCATGGTTAATTTCGGGGTACTCTCTTCCAACAGCCGTTACCTGTTTAGTTACAGCTAGATTTGCAGACCAATACTCTGTAAAATTTGCTTTAATTTTAGGTGTTTTGCTTTTTGAGCTTGGTTCTTTGATTTCTGCTGTCAGCGTCAGCATGAATATGCTTATTTTTGGTAGAGCCGTATCAGGTGTTGGTGGTTCTTTAATTCAAAACTTAGTTTTTGTTGTTGTTACCCAAGTAACCCCAGTTAAAAACTTAAGTTTATGGACTGCAGTAATTGGATTGGCATTTAACATTGCTTCTGTTGTTGGTCCTATTATTGGTTATGCATTTACAGATGCGTATGAGGCTGGTTGGAGATTGTGTTTTTACATTAACTTGCCAATTGGTTTTACTGCAGTTGTTTTGTTTATGTTTGCTTTTAATCACGAAAACGATGATTACATTACGATGTTTACACAAATCCCTCAAAATCTCCTCAACTTCTTTAAAAATTTGTTTATCCTAGAAACTTGGAAAATTTTTGCTTTGCATTTACTGTTTACATATGATGTAGTTGAGTTTGCCTGTTGCTCCACTGGTTTTATTTTGATGTTCATTGGACTGACTTTTGGCTCAAGCCAGAAGTATTCTTGGAACAACTACAGAATTATTCTTATGTTAACTTTGGGTGCAATCCTTTTTGTTTTTGCAATTATTTGGGATTATGTTATATTCAAAAAAATTTGTGAGAAATTTAACAAACCTTTCAAGCCTTTGATTGACCCTTTAGTATTTAAAAAGCCAGGTTTGTTTTTTGTCAATTTATGTACATTCCTGTCAACATGTGGTTTTATTATGGTTGTGTTGTTTTTGATTCAATACTATCAATTGGTCTTAGGTAACAGCACTTCTGAAGCTGGTTTGAAGACTGTTCCTATCCTAGTTTCCTCTTCTATTTCTGTTGTGTGTGGTAGTATTTTTATCAAACGTACTGGTAGATTTAAAATTATAGTAGTAATTGCTTCAATTTTGGGGACTGTAGGTTGTGGTTTGCTGCAATTGAGTGATTTTGTTATGCATACAAATAAAGTAATAGCACTGTCATTTTTAGTTGGATGTGGTTTTGGTGGTCAAGTTCAATCAACCATGTTAGGATCTCAAATTTACGCTGATGCCGGATTTGAAGAGTCTGACAAAAAAGACAAGCAAATAATCAGTTTAACTTCTTTTTACTCTTCAGTTAAACTTTTGGCCATGGCAACTGGATCGGTTATTGCAAACACATTTTTTAACACAAGAGTTTACAGAAAAGTTTACCAAAATGCAACTTTAGAATATTTACACGAAAAAAAAGTAAGTGATATTATTTTGTATAGATTAGAATCAGGCAATCAAAAAGATCCGCTAGGCATTATCATCCAGCATGCTATAAAAGGAGTTTATTACATCAGTTTGGGTTTCTTTGTTGTTAATGTAATAAGTGCCTTATTTGTCACCAACAAAAGATGTGCTTACAAAAAAAAGGTAAATGCCAGCAATGACATTGAAAGTTTAAAAGTTGATAGTTCAACAGAAAAGTTTTAAAAATTAAAGAAATAAAAAAAATGGTCAGCTATTTTCTTATATAAATATAAATATATGCTGCTTAATTAAACACAACTATCAACAATTGTTGTTTTTCTATTTTTTCAATTCAGATATGAATCCTAAGAATTTACCCATGTTGACTTCAGTGCCGTATTTGTAAACATATCTTGAGGATAGGTAAACACTTATCATAGCATTTTGATAGTTTTCAGGAATGTTGTTCAAAACAGTCTCTTTAGATTCAGTAGATATTTCAAACAAAATCTTTGGGATAATTTTTTCAATCAATAGATGCTCCCTAAAACTTTCTTGAGATATAAATAGTTCATCAATAGAAGCTAACAAATCATCGTTTAAAGTATTAATAGCTTTGGATAATTCGTCCGACAAAATTGAAATTGGTTTGCCTGTTGACTTAGAAATTTTCCATAATTGTTCAAACTCTAATCTTGCATTTTCAGAAATAGTTTTTTGAATGTATTTAACATATTCATCGTAATAACCGTTTTTGTTAGCAACAAATCTTTCAACAAAATCAGAATCATTCAAACTTAAAGAAGCTAAAACTTCTAAAGACGACGATGTAACACCACCTTTGTTGGCAGAAGAATCTTTAACTAAAGTACAGCCGGCAGCTTCCAATTTTAATCTACAATCTTGAGTGATAAACAAGTTAGCTCCTTCAACAATGATTGGTATTTTAGATTGGCCAGTCTTAGAATTCAAATATAGATCAATGTTGTTAATGTTAATAGAAGCTGGTCTTCCACCACAAGGAACAAATACATCAACTTGTTCAACAAACTGGAATAAAAACTCGCTGTGAAATTTGTTTCTGAAAACCATACCATCAGCGATTGTTACTTCAGTTTTTGTTACCGGACTTGGAACTTGAACGTTTTTATCAGACACAGATACAAAGAACCCGTTTTTTGATAACTTGGATCTGTCAAAGTTGTCAACAGTTTGTCTGTTTTTAGCTAGTCTTCTTAGTTCGTCTTTGTTTAATCCATTTGCATCAACAATGGTACCACTTCCATCAACCATGGCAACATAGATTTCGTTGTCTGATGACAACAAAATTTCATTTGATCCCAAATCACCATCTGGGCCACCGGTTTGGAACTTGTAAAGAGTTTTATCAAACAACCCTTTTTGTTTGTAAATATTCTCAACAAAAGATCTAACCGATAAAGAAGTCATACCATACTTGTCATGGGGAATACCACCCAAAGAGCTAGATTTACCTGTCAAAAAAGATTTCCACCAAGAACAGCCTCTGCTTTTTGCGTATTCAGTGGCAAAGTCGCATAAAGTGGCAGTGTTTTCATCAGGACCAAAGAATAAAATTTCTCTTTTGCCCAATAAATCAACATATTTTGAGCTTCCAAAGTCTAATATATCAATAATAGAATCACAGTATCTTTCAAAAGCAATTTTGGCGTCTCTCTCAGATGTGTGTCCAATCTTCAATAATATAACACCTTTAGAACCAGATTCTGGAATATCCTTGTTCTTTTTCTGTTGGGTGTAAGCTAAATTGTAGTTTTCTTCCAGCATAGCTCTCTTATTAATTTCATATGATGCATTGTTATAAGATTTGACAATTCTAATACCACCTCTAGCAATGTCATGGAATCTTATGTGGAATCCTCTGAAATGAGACCCAACAACAAAGAAGACACCATACGGAATTTCAGGGAAAATCAAAGAGTTACCATCAAAGATTTTAGATGGGTCCAATCTGAAAGAAATAGCTAGTTTATCGTTGGAGAAAAAGTTAGTTTTCAAAATAGCATCATTAAAAGTTTTTAAACTTTTCAAAATCAAGTAGTCAGCAGATTGATCGTCAACATTAGCTTTCAAATAGTTGTCAAAATCTAAGTCACTTTGGAAAGGTTCGATGCCGTTGACTAATCTTTGGTAGGAAATAGTTAAGTTCAAACCTGATTCATTTTGTTCTTTTGGATAGTGCTTTAAAGCAAAGTTCTTAAACAATTTAACTACTAATTTTTTGTATTTGTTTAAAACACTTTCGATAAGCAATTCAGAAAAAGACTGTTGCTTTAAAATTTGTTGGTATGAAGTCAAAATGTCTGCAATGTGAGAGTTGCTGGCATTCTTGTTTTCAGCTAAAATATCAGAACCATTATTGTTAAAAGAAAGTCTATCAATAAAATGATAAATGAATGTTGAAGCAATGTTGAAATAAGAGCTTTCTTGAGGAGACAATCTAAAGTTTTTGTCTTCGTCTTTTTCAAAATCGTCATCGTTTTTTTTTATGAAAGCATCGTGAGCTAAAGGCAAACAATAAATCAAAGAAGTTTCTTTCAAAATTTGATTCAAAGTTGTCATCAAATCACTAATGTGCTCATTATCTTCTCTATTGAAATAGAATGAAAATAGAAGCAAATCATTAGAATAGGTTTCAATATGAACTTTAGAAAAAGTGATTTCGTAAAAAGTTAATAATTGGTTAAACAATTGGAAAAACTTAGTTGTACTATTCTTGGTATAAGAAATTATTAATCTGTGCTCACTTGGATTTTCAGTAGAGGTGACAAATCTTAAAAATGGACCAGATTTTTTCTTAGATGAGGCTGAAGCATGGCTTATGCTGTCAACAATTTTAGAGTTGATATTAGATTTTACTAAATCTTGAGGATCAGTGCTAGCAACAATTATAGAAATGTTTTCCAAAGAAGTGGTAAACACTTCAATATGGAATTCTTTATTGTTAGTGGCATCAAGATCCAAGAATTGCTTATCAACAGTTGAAACAGTGGTTATTTTATTGGTAATGAAAATCTTCAAATCATCATGTTCAAGGAACTCATCAATGATATTTTCAGCGGTGCTGGTTAGATTTTTTAGTTGTATTTCTCTCTTTTTCAAGTACAGAAGGTTGATAACTTTGGAAAGTATGATTAATCCTTGGTCGTTTTCTTTATTTGTGAAGTATTTAACAAACTTAGAAAAATCATCGTTTGTTTTGTTGAAGATGTTAACAAAATCATTGAATTCTTGTTCCAAAATAACATCAGGAATGATTCCTTGTCTGTCAATGATATCAACAAGTAGATCATTGTCAAGAGCCGGAGATGAGCTGATTGTTTGGTAATCTTTGACAGATGAAACTGAAAGAACGGAAATGTCTGGAATAGCAGAAGAAGCTGGCATTATTATAAGTGTAGGTTTTGGTTTTGGGTTTTTGTTAAGGGTGCACTTATTTCAAATATATATGGATGTATACACTTTTAGTTGGGTGTGTATGAGGAAATATATGCTATGAAATTTGTAACTGCAAATAGTTTTTTGGTTTACCATTCAATTGTTTTTTGTTATAATTGACTTAACATATATTTTTTAAAAATTAAAGGAAAAAAAACAAATCAGAGAGTAATGAATAATTAAAACAGAGAACCAGAAGATGGCTTTTTATATAAAAGGAGAAAGTTTTGTGTTTAAATATGCATGAAAAAGGGCTTAAGATAATTGATGACTTGAAAACGGAAAGCCGAGATGCCAAGAGTTTCTTTATTTAGGAGGATGGATCAGAGTATGATTTAATATTGCGTTTGCAGGGCCACATTTCCTTTGATTAATGCCCTTCTGTAACACCTTTTTTTTTTTCCTTTTTTTTTAACATGTGGAAAATTTGACCCACGCATGACACATTTTAGCTATTTTTAAGTTTTGTGTGTATCAGGAGGGAATAGATGGAAATTAATGAGCATTACGATGTAAGGTATGAAAGGAATTCCAGATATTCGAAAAAAAAAAAAGCTCAAAATTTAAATCTGTTTACTATGTAAACAAATATTTTTCACATTAGTTTGTGGATTTTAGCCTGTTATCTTACTTGTTATCAGAAGGATGTAAAACTCCTTATAAACAATTGTATGCCAAAAAAAAAAAAAATAATATAAAATAATATAAACTTCTTATCCAGGAAGTTAACCTCCTAGCACCAGAGAGAAGTGCAAAAAGGGTGCGCGGTGTAAACAAACAGCACGGAGCAAAAGCCCGACCCCGTGACAACTTCTGGGCACGGCTGAAATCTTTTTTTTTTTTGTAAAAACGTTGTAGCGGAAAAAAGTGTTTTAGCACGTGACAAAAAAGTTTCTTTTTTTTTCTTGTATTTGTTCAATGTTTTTTTTTATGTGTGGTTATTTTCCCTGCACGGCCTCATTTTGGGATAAGCTAAAAGTTTTCCTCATGACATTGAAGCATGACTCTCGTGAACATAACTGTTTAAATTTCAACATAAATTTATTTCCTTTTCCAGCTGTTACCCTTTTAGCACAGCATTGATTTGTATATGTTTTTTTCTTTTTTTTTTGGTAGAATCCTTTAAAATTAAAGAAAAACAACTGCAGCAAAAATCAGTAAAAGTGCTACTAATTAAAAATTTATTGAAAAAGAGTGAACAATTGACATTAAACAAAAAAAAATTAAAAATTATGAATTGTTTTGTGAGAAACAAAGTCATAACTTTTTTTTTTCGGTTGATTTAACATCAAAAGGCTTGGACTTTTTATGAGTTAATGTATTTAACATCATCCTTAATGCGCACTGATCAACATAAGTTCTTTATTTTATTATATTAAAGCAACTAACCTGACCAAAGCGTGTATCAAATTTATTCCGGCAGGCATATTCAATATTTGAGGCATTACCAGGCTGATGAGCTCTAAAAAATCATTTTCCAAAATCAAGGTCATCAAGCACGATGATGGCAGTAGAAAGACCTATAAAAGCAACAAGAACAAGCATTTGAATATTAATGATGATCTTGATCAGCCAATAAGTATAAGCAACAGGGCTGATGATCATTTGGAATCACCGGATGCTAACAACAACACAAGTTCCCTTTTGCCATTTATTGAAAAAATCATAGCCACACCTTTGCACTTCATGAAATTCACATCTAACAACAGCTCCGCCTCAGGCGACTCTACAGACCAGTACATTATCATTGGAGAAAAAGAAGAACAGGGTGTCAGCAAACCAGAGCAAAATCTAGCGTCTAGCAACAGCTCAATTGTAAAAGAAGTGAAAAAGGAAGTTTATAGACCCAAATCACTAGCCGAAAGTTTGCTGAACTACATCAAACCTGGTTTGGGAAACAAGAAACGTAAAAGAGGAAGCGATGATCATTTGAAGGAAAAAGAAGTGGCAAGCACGGATTTGGCCACTTCTTTAAAAAAACAAAAACTTGAAAACAAAATAGATGATTCTGATAATGATGAAGATACCCCAGTAAACAGCGATCAAGGTGAGGATTTACGTGGCAGTATTGAAGAAAACTTTGACGAGGACATTGGTGAAAATGTTGAGAGAATTGATGAGGAAGACTTAGGCGAAAATGTTGAAGAAGACTTAGGCGAAAATGTTAGAGAGGATGTAGGTGAAAATGTTGAAGAAGACTTAGGTGAACACCTTGAAGATAACAGTGAAAAGGAAGACTTGAGTGATCATATTGAAGAAGACCTTGGCAAAGATATTAGCAGTGATACCATTGGTAAGCAAGTCACTGAAGACTCCAGCAAATCACTTGCCGAAGATACTAAGAAAAAAGAAGATGGCACTAAAGCTGGCATCAACTCTCAAGAATCAAAATCACAGAAGAAAAAAGAAGTAGCTGAAACAGGACAAGGTGTAGAAGCCAAACATAGTTTGCCTTCAAAACACGAGCTTTACAAACAAAAACTAAACCCACCTAAAGACATAACCAAAGTTTCCAAATTAACAGTTAATAAGATAGATGACCACGGATCCATATACCAGCCTAAAATCCTAACCAAAAATTGGATTTTGGGCGAAAGGTCAATAGACGAAAGTTTTTATCCTAGAGGACTAATAAACCACGGTGTTACCTGTTACATAAACTCTGCTATACAAGCTATGCTGCATATACCAGCCATGCAAAATTATTTAATGGACCTGTACTTCAATAAAGAAAAATATCCAGAAATAGAGGCTCATAGTGTTACCTGGCAGCTTGCTGAAACTTCAAAAAAAATGTGGGCATTCAACAACAAGCTTTCTGGAAAAAAAAACAAAACTCACAAGAACGCTAACGACGAACAGGACGATAGTGACGATGAAGATGTAAGTAATTTAAGAGTTGACTACAAGATAGACCCAAAGAAACTGATTGACAGATTGGAAGATATTAACTGCATGATGTCTGAATGGGAACAAGAAGATTCACACGAATATTTTATGTCTTTGATGTCAAGGCTACAGGAAGACTCTGTTCCTAAGGGAAAACCATTAAATGACTCTATTATTCATCAAATATTTGGGGGTAAGTTTGAGCAAAGCATAAAATGTGGAAAGTGTGGAGAAATCAGTATCACTCAACAGCAATTTTATGACTTGTCTTTGGTGTTGTCTACTTTCATCAACAAAGCAGGACTAAACAAAAACGATTTGTCAAGCAGCAATGAAGATGATTCTGAAAAGGTCATTCAGTTAAACGAATGTATAACACAATTTTTCAGTGATGAAATAATTCATGACGGTTATAATTGTGAAAAATGTGGAAAATCCAATAAAAAGTCAATTAAGCAAAACAAGATAGAAAATGAGCCTGAATATCTGTGTGTTCATTTGAAAAAATACGAGTTTGATGGAAATGAGTCCAAAAAGATCAAGCAAAAAGTTGAGTTTAACAAATATCTGGACTTTGGAGCTTACAAAACCAAGACCAAGGAAAATAAGCCTTCTATCTACCAATTGATATCTGTCACTTCTCACACAGGAAGATCTTTAAGCTCAGGACACTATACAACTAAAGCCATGCAGCCTGATGGCACGTGGGCGAGATACGATGATGACTTGATTGAGTTTTTAAGCGAAAAAGATGTTTTTGAAAGAACAAGCGATGCTTATTATTTGATTTACGCTAGGCTAACGCCATTGGCAGACATCAATAAAAACCTCCATGGATTTAAAATAGGAAGCGCAGGCAATGTTGCTGCAAAAAATGCTATAATGCAAAAGAAAAATTACAGCAACTCTGTACCAGTCAAAGGCAAAAAACATGGAAAACCCACTTCTTCAGGTGAACACAAGTCAGCTTCAAAAAAAGGTCAATACCATGACGATTATAAAAAAATGAATAGTTCTAAATTTAAAAAGTTTAATAATAAAAAAGATAGCAAGCATAGAAGCAAAAGAAGAATCTAGCTGTTTTATTTTAACATTTAAAAAAAATTAGCCTTTTACCAAAAAAAAAAAGAAAATATCCATATATATATGTAATTTGTTATATACACATTGTATCTACAAGAAACCCTTTATAGAAAAACAAAATAACGCAAGCATTTTATTTTTTAAACACTCCTGATGTTCAGAAGGTGTCGTTAACTTTTGTTGTTTGGACAGCGATTTATTTACATTTGTCATGCTAGACTGGTTACGAGGTCACCGGCTGCTTAGAGTAAGTGCTACCTAAGCCTAACGAACTATTTCGATACCCATACTTTTAGCAACACCGGCTATGTTTCTGCAAATGTGTTCCATGTCAGTATATTTATGTTTCTCGTCTGCTTTCTTGATTTTGGCTATTTCATAGACATGCTTGTAGCTGACTTTTCCTACAAAGTCGGTACCTGCTGTACCAGAACCCTTGGTAACCCCAGCACATCTCATCAGTAAGTAGCCTGTAGGTGGTGAGCTCAATTTGAATGTGTATGATCTGTCCGGTTTGATTTTGATTCTTACAGGAATAGGCACATCAGCCATGTATGGGGTAGTTACAGCATTAAACTCCTTACAGAAGTCAATGGCTTTAACACCTTTGGAACCTAAAGCTGGGCCAATTGGCGGGGTTGGTGTGGCCTTTGTGGCATTGATAATAAGCTTGACAGTGTGCATCTTTAGTGTCTCCTTTGTATGCGAGTGTGTATTGTTACAACGGTTTTGTGCTGAGACTTCTTTTCCCTTCCAACATGTCTGTCAAACATCATTTCTTCAGGCTGAAATTAGAGTCGAGTCCAAATGTTAGAAAAGCTGAACAAAAAAAAAAAAAAAAAAAAATGAAAATATGAAATATAAAAAAAAATTTTCCTCATAGCTTATTTTTCTTTTTCTTTTTTTTATGTTTGAGCACGTGAAATGTAGTAAGTTTGGCATAGCATGCCTCTTGATTGTTTGAAGCACGTGAGCTCTTGGAATAGGTTTTAAAGTAATTGATAAAGTAAGCAATAAGCGAAAGATTCAAATGCTGCTATAGACTTATAACAAGCAGTGGCATAAAGCATGAGTATCTATAATAAAAATAAATTACATATTCAAATTCAAATTCATAAATAAATCAAAAGGTTTTTCTTTCCTTTTTTTTTTTTGTTCTTAGTTTTACGATTTCTATCCAAAGTAATGGGAAGAGCATGAAAACAGAACAAACCAATGGCAGCGAGTGAAGCAAGTGTTTAGTTGAAAAAACTACTTTTTCTTATTTTTTTCCAAACCAGCAATGTGTGCTACACTCTGGTCAACAATTGTATGTACATGGTTTTCAGGATGATTAATAATTGTACCTTCATGGTCTAAATAACACATTTCAATATTTTTAACAAATGGATCCTCCATGATTTCTTCAATGGAGGCTCTTCTTGCAGGTGCCAACTCAACCATTCTTCCTATGATTTTTCTTGATTCCTCAGGAAGCTTGTGTAGCAAGGATTGTGGTCCGATCTTTAAGTCAGAAGGATTACTTGGGTTGTTGCTTTGGTTTTCTTTGTTGGCTGAGGAGTCATTTTCAGCAGATAAATCATATTTAGGAGGTTCAGCAGCTCTTGAAACTAGCTGAGACAAAGAATCACAGTCTCTTCCGGAGCAGAAAAGTTTGAATGAAGAATCTTTCAACTTAGGAATTTTCCATGGGAACTGCTTGATAGTTAGACAGACAAAGATCATGGCAATGGACCAAATGTCAACCGGTCTAGGGTCGTATTTACTGAAAATACACACTTCTGGGGGCAGGTAAGGATCAGACCCTACTATTCCGGAAGCAGTAACTAGCTTGTTGCTCAAAGGGTAGCTGAAAACAACAGCAGCACCAAAGTCAATCAATTTTACAATACCGTGTTTGTCAACTACACAATTGTCCAATTTCAAATCTCTGTGAGCAAGCCCAATAGAATGCAAGTACTCAATACCATTTAAAATTTGCTTAAAGCAGCAACAAATTTCTTGGAAGGTCATTTTATTACTTGTGACAATTGCAAACAAATCAAAATCACAATACTCCATGACTTGAAGCATACGGTTGTTTTCATAGACAAGCTCTATAGTTTCAATGATATTAGGGTGTTTCAAAGTGGTACCAATGCAGTACTCACCGGTAATCTTCTTGATATAGTCTCTTTTCTTTTCATTTTCGTACTTGTTTCTAAACTCCTTGACGGCAAATTGCTTTTTATCAACAATTCTTTTTACAATAGAAACACTACCACCAGCACCAGCACCCAACTGGTCACCGGTTCTTTGGTATCTCTTGGAGAAAGGTAAATGAGATGAGTGTTGTAAAGCTTGTTCGGTTAGCCCGTGAGAAGCTTGAGGGATCTTTTTTGTTGCCACTGATGAGGAAACAACAGTATTGTTACTACTTTGGTATAGAATATCAGTGTTTCCTAAAGAAGAAGGTCCTTGGAAAGTGCTGCTTGAAACGGAAGATTGAGATTCTTTTCTTTCGCTACCTGAGTAGCCTCTGGTTGACTTGCCGTTTAAACTTTCAGTGCTGCTACTGCCAGCAGAGGACGATAATACACTGCTGTGGTTGTTGCTAGGTGACGCGTTCTTGGCCTGGTTGACAATCGCATGAGTGTTAAAAGTGGAAACACTTGGAGAAGCATTAGTGTGGTGGTTGCTCTTTTTGAAAAACTTGACAAACGAATGACCGGATTTCCCGGATTTTGGAGTAGAGCCTGATCCTGAGAAGGAACCGTTTATGTTGGACGTCTTAATAGAAAGACCTGCATTTCTTGAGTTGTTAAAAGCAGACTCTTGTCTTATTTTGGCAGGAGAGTTAAAATCAGAACCAGAATCATCTACTTGCTGTCTCAAATGTGACGACATGTTTGGAGAAAAATTGCTGCCCCCATGATCTTCACTTTGTGCATTAACGCCGGAATGGTTGTTTACACTAGAGCTGCTGTTTTTGTTGTTTTTCAAACTAGAAGTAAGCTTAGAAGCAGCCGGAGATGAAGATTTAGGAGATGATGAAGCAGAGTAATCTTTTTTAGAATTGAATAAAATGTTACCTATGGACCCAGTTCTGCTTATCATTGTTGTTAAGCCTGAGCTGGAGGATGGAGATGAGTTACCCATGTTGTTTCCAGCACTTTGGGACAAAGACTGTTTTCTGTTAAAAGACGAGGAGTGGTTTATGGTTTTGGAACCGTCTTTATAACTGCCCGCGCTACTGTTGGCTCCGTTGTTAGCGGAAGATGAAAAAAAAGAACTAACGGAGTTCTTCTTTGCAGATGAACTAGCACCAAAGCTGTTTTCGTTGGTCCATGACAGGTTGGACATCTGCTTTTCGTGTAGCTTTTGTTTAGACAAAACAAACCTAGCCTCAACATTAGCAACCTGGGGGGATCTTATCACATTGGAGTTGATCTGAGAGACATTGGCGGGCATCATGTCAACAAAAGAGCCGTTGGTGGAGTTGGAGCCAAGTGATCCATGATGAGATGATCCAGTGCTGTTTGTGCCTGAGTTGGATACGTTGATCGCTTGGGTTGTGGATGCCTGGTTGTTTGGCCCATCCTGGGTGCTGGAGACGTTGTAGCTGGAAGGAGCATGGTCAGGCACTGAGTATGGGATGGATGAAGACAACGAGGGGAAATTCTTTTGGGAAAAGGATATGTTGGTGTTTCTTCTGCCCTGCAACCCCCCATGGCTGGCCAATGAGTCTTGTGCTTGCACACTGGAGCCAAATGTGATGGTGTGGGCGTTGTTGGTGTTTATGAAGGACTGCGAAAAGGGAGAGGCTGCATTGTCTGGGTTTGCGCCTGCATTGATCTGGATGCCTGAAAACTTGTTGTTTATTGCGGAAAAGCTTTCGTCTTCGCTGACGCTGTTTGAGCCTTCGGAGGGAATGTGCTTTTCTATGATTCTGGTGCTGCTGTGGGCAGAGGCGTCGTCGATTATGCTTGAGGAGCTGTTCTGCTGCTGCTTTAGCAGCTCAGACAGAGACGACTTGGTTTTTGAAGGGTCTGCTGCGGGGGTGGGATCGGCTGTCGGCATTGGCTTGCGGTGGATGTTAGGTGTTTGGTTTTCTGAGAAGTTGAAAGTGCTTGAAAACAGAAGGGATCAAGCGCGTGTGTTTAAATAAAGGAGTTGAGAGGGGATCAACTGGAAAAGAAAAGGGCTGGTGTGGACGATCTCAAGTTTAAAGAACAACCGAAGAATTTTCAGCCTGTGTGAATCATCTGTCGAGTCATACTGACCTGCTGAATAAAAGCAGTGCCTTTTTACAACCTGTTTTTAAAAAAAAACATGAGGCTCAGATAGCGGAACGCAACTGAAAAAAAAAAAATAAAATAAAAATTTAAAATAAAATAAAATAATTTGAAAAAAAATAAATAATTTGAAAAAAATCAGCATCAGCTAAAAAAAAAAAGCGCAAGAAAGGCGGAATCAACCCAGGGGCGCCACAGCAGAAAAGCAGCGGTTGCGTGGAGGAGAGTACGGAAAAATTTTCACCGCAGAGAGGCTGGTTGGCAGGGCAAGCAGCACCAGACATGTTCGGCAGTCAAAGACGGCACAGCGACGCAGGGGCAAGGAGTTCTGAGGGGCTGCATGGGCCAACCAAGCGGCGGGTCCTCGAGGACGCTTCAGGCCCATCCGCCGGCTGCTGGTGCATGGAGTTTAATCTGCAGCGCCCTCAGGCAATCAGCCGCCGGCTCCCTGAAGGGCTATGCTTATTTCACAGCGCACCGTTGAACGCGGCGGGACCGGATTTGCTGTTTGTGCACGTGCTTTTTTTTTTTGGTTTGTCTTGGCTAGTCTCAAACGCAGAATGAACGGATTTAAAAGCAGCAGATCAGTTAACAACCGAATGATGCAGACGGATTTAAGTATATATAACAGGCCACGCAATCACACCATTTCAGACAGCTCGCTGTACGCCTTGGTGAGTCTATCAACCTGCTTCTTCAACTCCTCGATTTGTGCGTCTTTGGCTTCGATTTCCTTCTCGGCTTCATCGCCCCTGTGGGCCTTTCTGCCGACTATTTCCTCGCTGGTCGGTCTCATTGTTTCCTCGTCGAAAGTCTGGCTGGCGCTGAAGATGCTACCAATTTTTATGTGCTCTCTCACGTAGCTATCAAAGTCGGAGCCCAGGAACTCGCCCTGAGCCCCAGTGCAGCCGCCGTTCAGCGCATTCACCAAATAGCTGTTTTCAACAATCTTGCTCAAGCTCGGCAATACCATATCCGCTAATAATATTTTGTTGCTAGTGTTTTCTAGCTGGCTAGTCAAGCTCAGTGTGTACACTTCGTCGACAAATATCCCTTCGGAAGTTTCACTTCTCACATTTAGTCCCAGCTGGGTACCGATGTCCTTAATAACCTGGGACGAGCTCAAATCAACAAACAGGCATGACTGGCCGACTTTCTTTCTTCCCATGACTATTCCTGTTGCGTCCATGCTCAGCTTCAGTGTTTTGGCACCCTTGGCGACCAATCTGCAGCAAATGATTCCTCTTCTCAGCAAGTTGACCAAGCTGTCGTTGCCTAGGTCTAGGTCTTTTTCCAAAGAACAGTTGTACAAAGCAGCTTTGTTTTTGCTGCTGTTTCCCTGCATCGACAGAGAATGCAAGTTGGCTATTTTGCCCGCGCCTAGCGAGTACACTAACGGCAACTCCCAGACTTCACCATTTTTCAAAATGCACACAGCAAATCTAGCAGCGTGGTCAATATCCAGCTGCTGAACCGCTTGTGGGAAGGTGAACTTGCTGACCAAAACCAGAGTGTCAACGGAGTTTCTATTGGTGTCTTTTTCTTTTTCTGGAGTGTAGTTGGAAACGAAATTGTAGCAGCATAAAGAACCGTCGTCCCCTGTGGACAGAACAACTGTTTCAGACTTGTCAAAGACAACGTCTTTCACACCAACACCTTGGTGTTCGTTGAAGACATACAAAGGCTTGACATCTTCATTGTCTCTGCTATTCAGTAAATCTAGCAAACTCCACAGAACAAATCTGCCATCGTCAGCCATAGTAACCAGCATGTTCTTGCTTTGCATAAACTTAATTTTGTTTATAGGATTGTAGTGAACTTTACCCATTGGGATGGTGTTGATCAAAGATCCTGAAGACAAGTCGTAGATGTAGATAAGGGTTTTGGATGGTTTGACAGCTGATCCAACCAAGTAGTTGTTTTTGATCAAGATCAGGTTCGTTAGTGGTTCAGCTGTTGGAAGTCTTTGTAAAACAGAAATTTCTCCGGTTTTGTTGGCATTCGTTGTTTGGCCCTCCATGCTTGCTGTTTTGGTTTTTTCGTTTTCTTGCAGTCTGTAAGTGTTAATAATAGCTTTGTCTTTGAAAGAAACAAGTATCAAAGACTTGTCGTCGCTCATGCAGACACTGCTGCTCTGAGAAGACTGTTTCAATAAATATTGCACACCAAGTGTTTGCGGATGTAGGGATGAGATACCTACACCGTATTCTGTATGGAAAACTGCTCTTTCATCCATTTTTAAATCAACGATATTAATGTGTATGATACAGATACCCGTTGTTGTTTGTCGCAAGGTTTTAGCTTTTGCTTTTCTGTTTTCTTAATAAGTTTGAACAACCCTAACTCTATGAAGTATTGAACATCTGTAACTCTCATCTTCAATTAAATTCAATGATGCTCATCACTCATCGCCCGTGTTACCATTGCAGCTTGTGAATAATTAGGAAGCAAAAAGCTGCAGTACAAGTGGAAAAGCAGGAGAAAAAAAAAAGAAATTTTTCACTAGAAGTTGGGTTCTTGCCTGGAATCCTTAAGAGGAAATTAACACGGGAAACGCAGACAGGAAATAATATATTGGCAGTCACGTGGCACATGTGGTTTGACAGCATGCATAAACAGCAATCAGGCTGTCTAGTTAACGCAAGCAACCGCTTTGTATTGGTGAAAAAACAGAACCACATAAATTGCCAGAAAGCACGTACTAAAATGGGTGCTGGGATTGGTTTGTTTGGTTTTTGTTTTCTAAGAAAAGGTAAAATTAAAGTTGTTATAAATACATTAACAGCATCCCAGCTTAGAGAAAAAGCCTTGTTCTTCGCTCTCGTTATTTGAGCGATTGTCACCGTTATTTCTGTTATTATGGGCACTCAAGTTGTTGTTGCCCTGAGTGTTTTGCTTGTTCATGTAGTAGCCTTGCTGCTGGTACCCGGTTTGCTCGTTTGCTTGTCCGTTCTTCATCATCATCCCATTGTTGCTGTAGCCAGCTTGCTGGCTGTTTCCTTGGTAAGCACTTGAAGGATGCTGCATGCCGCTTTGCTGTTGAAGCTTTTGTTGCTGACTCATATACTCCTGATAGTACTTTTGTTCCAACTGTTTTTCATAGGCTTCGTAAGAGTTAGGGTCCAGTTTAGGATCTTGCTGGGGGTTTGACTGCTGGTATTGGCTGTTGTTGTTAGTAGCTGATAGAGCTGCTGCAGTAGCCACCTTTTGTTGCTGGGCATCCTTTAGAGCAATCTGTTGCTGTTGTAATTGTTGCTGTTGCTGTAATTGCTGTTGTTGCAACTGCTGCTGTTGTTGCTGCTGCTTTCTTCTCTTGTCGTTAGGTGGGTTAGGTCTTCCGTATCCGTGTAGGTTAGGTTTCTTGTTGATGTTGTAGTCCCAACCAGCACCGGAGTTCAAATCCATCCAGTCGTAGTGACCATCCATCTTCAAATCTTGCTCTTTCAACGCACTTATTAGCAACTGTCTGTAGCCTTCGTAATCAGGAACTTCCTCAAACTCTAAGTTTCTTACAATGTCTAGGTATCTTCCAAACTGTATTGGAACACCTTGGGCCAAGTCGTAAACATTGGTCTGTCTCTTCTTTTCACCAATCTTTTCATATTTCTGTTTATTGTTGGCAGCTTTCAACCCTTGCCATGGTAGCTGGCCCCTTAAGAAGTAGAAGAAAACGTGACCCAAAGCTTCCATATCGTCTCTTCTGGACTGCTCTCTTCCTAAATGGGTATTGATGGACATGTATCTTGCGGTTCCACTTAAAGATTTTCTTTCTCTGTATGGGATGTGTTTTTTTGTTTTTGGATCTCTGTATAGCTTGGCCATACCAAAATCAATTAAATGAACCATGTTGGCTTCGTCAGATCCTTTTCTGCCAATCAAAAAATTATCAGGTTTGATGTCTCTGTAGATCAAAGAGTGAGAGTGCAATATTTCCATCAAAGAAATCATTTGGACCGCAACTTGAACAGTAGTTTTGACACTAAGTCTTCTTCCACACCATTCAAACAGGTCTTCTAAAGAAGGACCTAGTAGATCTATAACCAAAATGTTGTGCAAGCCTTGTTGACCTAGGTAGTAGGCGTTTGGTACTCCTCTGCATCCAGCTAGGATTCTATAGGTCTTGTATTCTTCTCTCAATTGAGGAGCTTCGGCTTTCTTGGGTTCAAACTTTATGGCAACTTCGGTTCCGTTTACAAGATTGATACCTTCAAACAAGACACCAAAAGAACCCTCACCAATTTTTTTTCCAACTCTATAATGCAAGCCCACAACTTTTTCTTGGCCGGATGAGGACACTGAAGAGGTGGTTGCGTTGCTTGGTTTCATGCCGGTGCTGGAACCTGCTAAAACGTTGGCTTGAGAGGATGCTAGGTTCTGTTGCCCTGGTGTTTGACTGTTTGCCAAAATGGCGCTGTTTGTGTTGTTAAATTGATTGCTCATGGTACGTTTTTTCTTCAATATGGTCGAAGTAAGTGGCCTGTGGTTTAAAAACGAGCTGTTATAACTGAATTAAAAAATATTAAAAAAATTGTGCCAGTGATCGTCAACTGTTTGTTGAATACTTGCTTGGTATCGTTGACAAAGGGGGAAAAAAAAGCACTGGAAAGTGTGGATCAAACAAACAATTGCGTTGTTGATATTAAATGTCAATCTTGAAGGTGCAGCTGCAGTAAAAATACAGGTAATTCAGAAAATCAGAGGCTGGCTGTTGCAAAATGGCTGCTGCAAAAAAAAAAAGTTGGCTTCTTGGTTGCTGCTGATGAACTCTCTGTGATTAAAGTAGTAAATGTGACTCCTGATCGATATGTCAAAAGTGCTGCCTGCTGTACTGCCAAGAGGGTAAAGGGGGGGCAAGAATATTAAATTTTAAATGTTGAAACAAAACCAAAACAAGAAAATTTTTTTGTTTGTATTTGATTTATTCTTTTTTTTTTTTTTTTTTCTTGTTTTCTGATTCAACATGTGTGTATTTATTGCTGCGTGGATGTTTTTTTGTCATGCTGGTGGCCATGGGAAAATAAGCAACCCTCGCACACGTTAATTTTAGAAGCAGAGAGCAAACAGGAGGGAGCAGACAAAAATTTCATCAGGTGACCAGAACGCGGAGCTGTGGACAGAGGATTTTTTTGTCTGTTTTTTTTTTTATTTTTTTTTTTGGTTGCTGGCACGTCGGAAAAAAAAATATCACGTGACAACTGGACACACCAGGTGCACAGAGGACATCTCACTGGGTCATGTGACAGAGCCGCAGCCCAGGCAGAAAGAGGCGTGTTTCCGCAGCCATAAGGGCTGCTTTTTGCTTGCTGTTTGCTTGTTGTCTCCCCGGTGCTGCGCACCGAGCCGATTCCGGTCTCGTTTATTTCCACGGACCCTAGCCAGCTCTTGGGACATTTTTGTCGTGCTCAGCGGGCCGTTTAACTTTTCCATTCGCTGTTTCATCCCAGTAGAATAAACGCTCTAGCCGTTTGTATTTATTTTGGCATGATTTCTGCTTTGTGTTACTTTTTTTTTTTGAGGAAAAGTTTCTTTTTTTTTTTCTTTTTTAAAAAACGATAAAAATAGTTAAAGTTTTAAATAAGGACTTTTTTCTGCATATTTAAGATAATCCCCTGGAACGTTGAATGATTAGTTGTTTTTTTCTAAACTTTTATTTACACTGCGCATCATTGTTGTGCAGCGCTTTGTTTTTTTTTTTTTGGTTTATTTTCGTATCATCCTATAATAAAGAAAATGTCAACCTGGTGGAAAAAAGAAAACAAACAAGCATCAAGCCAACAAACTTGCTCTTTCCTTCTTTGTTTAGCAGCCAACACTTACTTTTTTTGTTCTAACTGACCCTTGTTCTTAACACCAATTATGTGCGAATTTCCAAACCATGCTTTATCTGAGAATGTAACAGGTTTCCTAACTGAAATACCAAAATGTGAACATCACTTGCACATTGAAGGTACTCTGGAACCAAAGCTGCTTTTCCAATTGGCCAAAAAGAACAACATTTCTTTGCCAGCATCTTTCCCAAAAACACACGAAGAGCTTGCTGAGTCCTACAACCACTTCTCCAACTTACAAGACTTTTTGGATGTTTATTACATTGGTTGCAATGTTTTGATCAGCGAAGAAGACTTTTATTTACTGACTTTGGAGTATTTGACCAAGGTCAGCAAACAAGGTTTAAAGCACACAGAAATTTTCTTTGATCCTCAATCACACACCTCCAGAAACTTGTCTATAGATTTAGTATTTAACGGAATTCAAAAAGCCTGTGATGAAATCTATAAGAAATGTGGTATCACCACAAAGGTCATCATGTGTATGCTAAGACACTTACCTGTTAATGATTGTTCTGCCACCATTGATGAAGCCAGCCATTTGATCAAAAGCGGAAAGATTCATGGTCTAGGTCTAGACTCTTCTGAAAAACCATTTCCACCTGAATTGTTCGAATCCGTCTATCAAAAAGCTAAGTTGCTAAACCCTGAAATCAGACTAACTGCCCATGCTGGTGAAGAAGGTGACAGTTCTTACATCACAAATGCTTTGAACGTTTTAAAAGTTGAGAGAATTGACCATGGTGTTAGAAGTATTGAAGACCCTGAAGTTATTGAAAGATTAAGCAAGGAAAACATCATGCTTTCTGTTTGTCCTTTGAGTAATGTTGTTTTAAGAGTTGTAAAAGACGTTTCACAATTGCCAATCCAAAAATTCTTAGACGCTAATGTCTCATTCAGTATCAACTCCGATGATCCAGCTTACTTTGGTGGTTACATTTTGGATAATTACTTAGAGGTCCAAAGAAAATTCAACTTGTCTAAGAGCGAATGGAAAACTATTGCTTCCAATGCTATCACCGGTTCTTGGTGTGACGATGCTAGAAAGCAAGAGCTGTTCAGCGAATTAGAAGCTGTTTTCAACAAATATGATGACTTCTAAATCTTTCTTTGATGACCTTACAGGATTTTAAAATCAAATCAAAAGCAGAGTTTTTATAAGACTCTTTATAGAGAATAATTATAAAACCATTCAACGGAACAAAATTAATTATTACTAATGTAATTATCAAAAAAACATAATGTAAAATTAATATTGACATTTTTTAGGGAGTAAATGTTTGCTTATCTTATCTGAGCTTTTATTAATATTTAATAAATGCGCAATGAATAGAAACATTTTACGAGCTCATTCAACTGACATTCAAAAATACAAATAATTATACTAGACTGTATATATATATATGTATATGTATAATTTGTTTTCTTTCTTTTTTTTCTTAATAAAAGTTAAAACAGTATCAATTATATAGGCTTGGGTACTTAAACAACTAGTCACTTAGTGAGTGTTTTCTTATTGCTTTAGAGCTTCAGGCTTTTTGGCGGCTCTACTCTTCAATTGATTCATTCTAATAGTTCTTTCTATATCCATTTTATTATTTTTCTTGTCAATTTTTTCTCTTCTGTCTTTAGAGTTACCTCCACCACCGACTGTCAATTCGACCTTGATTTTTCTGGTTTCAATCATTCTTCCATCCTGTAGCAAAGCAATGTCCATTCTCTTTTGTATTTCTGAAGCATACACAGAGGCATCAACCTCAACTTCAGATCCTTCGATTTCTACAACATCTTTCTCATCCTTTTTGGCATTGAATTTGGCTGGCTGAAATTCTAGAAAAGCTATACCCTTATCTGGTCTTAATCTTATAGCATCCGGCTTTGAAGTTTTAAATATCTTTTGTAAATCAGGCACTGTGCATGTGTATGGCAAGTTTCCTACAAACAGTAAAAATCTTGGTATATTGTCATCTGCGTTTTGTCTAGGCTTTCCTTTTCTACCTCTTCTGGTTTTACGCTTTTTCTTTGGTGGCTCTGCGGATCCTTCAGTTAAATTGCTGTCAAATACTAATGCACTGACAGGTTCCTGCTCTTTGATGGTTGGTTTTTCATCACTTTCAGGCTCTTTTCTTTTATTTTTAAACTGTAAAGTTTTTAATTGTTTTTTGGTAAGTTTTTTATCTTCAGACATTTGTTATAGATGTGTTTTTTGGGTTTGAGAGGGTATATCTTATCTAGTTTATAAATGATTTAAAACACATTGTGCTTAATAAAAGTAAATCTGTCAATCATTGAGGCTGAAAGCGTTAAATCAATGATGCATTTTTCCAGAGTTTAAAGACAGTCCAATGAAAATATTTAAAACCTTTGTTTGATTTTAAAACAAAAAAAAAAAAAATAGGAAAAAAACTGAAAAAAAAGCAATTTTTTAAATACTTAAATTCTATCACATGACTTCCATTAAACAAAAGTCAAAAAAAACAATTTTAAAAAATTATTGCCAATGTTTACATAATAAAAAAAAAAGAAAAACTAAAAAAATTTAACTTTTAAAAAACGTAACCAAAAGTTTTAAAAAATTAATACTATTTAGAGGCAGCTAGTAAACCTCAACAGATTCTTTAAACTAATATTAGATTTTTTATAGGCACTCAAAATGTAGGCCTACAAACAATTATTTTAAGCCTTTTTTCTAGTATCAATTACGTTTCAGGAGGAGTTTTGGCTGTTGCAATAGTTTGCTTAAAGAATTTATTCGATCAGTCATTTCACATATGATTTCGATTGATTAAAATTTTACAATACAGATTGCCAGCTCTTTCAAGCTTTTTTTTTTTTTTTAGCTGTATGTTATTTTTTTTAAAAATAGATGGAAAAAAAAAAGACACAATTAAGCTGGTATATTTATGGATTTTACAGCATCAACAGATATTTGCACATTCATAATGCGTGGTATATGGGATAAATATAGAACAACGCTCTTGCATATTCGATCAAGTCTTGAGTTTTCTTGACATGCACATTGAAGACTTTAGCCTTCACAACATAATTTCCTATTGTTTTTTTTTTAGATTGAGCAAAATAACAAAGAAAAAATAATTATCTCTTAGTAAAAAGTAATGTGGCCTGTTTTTTTTTGGCCAATAAAATATATACAACTTCGATTCGCTCTGAGCAAAATCAAATAGGAATAAATAGTAGAAATAAGAGTAGAAATGAAGTGTTTTGGTAAAGATAATATAGGTGAGTGGGAATGTGAAATTGTTTGCAGGGTGTTGTAATTACAAGGTCTTCCTGCTTGGCTTCGCAGCTGTGGCATTATGTGTTACATTTTGATACATGGGCTGGCATTTACGTTTTTAATAATTAAGCGTTGATTGGCTGCCATAAGAATGCAGCATGGGCCTAAGCAATGGCATCTATGTATTTTTCGTCACACGCATCGTCAGAATATTCATCTTTTGAGGCTGATGTGTTTAGTATGCTATTAGAAACAGACTCTTGATAATCGCAGATGACTTGGTTTTGTCTGTCATACACTAACTTGCACACATTCAAAATAATTAAGCTGCTTGCAAAAATCATTTTCTGAAATTCTAGCTTTGTGTTGCATGCTGATGGCAGATTCCAACACAAATAGCACTGGATTATGTTTAAAAAGTGAAATAGCCCGCTTAAAATTTTGTTTTCCTTAACGTTGATAATCAATAATATCGAGTTGAGCAGATAAAAAATGTTGGCAAGTATAGTTGTTGTTGAGTATGTGAAGTACATTAAAGTGTAAGTACACAAACATATGTTTATGATGAGAACCAACAGCATTGTGATTGAATACTTTAGGTCTGTTTGCTTTATGAATATGGTTTTTTCTAGCATTTTATGTGGTAATATCTTCTTCTTGATTTTTTTGTTTTTAAAAGACTGAGTCTCTAGTTGTCACTGGTTTGAGAGCTCTTTTATCTTCTTTTCTTATAAAGATGTTAACGGAAATTGCAAAGTTGAATCTTTTGCCAAGTACCGTTACAGAAGCCTCAGACTTTTACAGGACGCTATGGCACAGTGTATTTTTTTTTTTTTGGTTTTGGAACATGTTCTTTAGTAATATCTAAACAACATTTAAGACTCACTGACTGGCATACGCAATATTATGCTGCCCAGTAATGTAGAAACCTCATGCACCGCTAATGATTTACTTACTTCAAGAAAAAGTAGCCTATAAAAAAAAAGAAAAATTATTAAGAACATTTTCTTTATCATTCAATACTTATATACTATAGTCTAGTTTTGCTCAAAGAAAAAAAAAGCTTACTTGACGTGTTGCTCCACTATGTGATCAATTTAGCGAAATGAATTAAATAATTAAGATAAAAGCACAGCATGCGGACACATTTGGCCCTATTGTTATGAATAAATAAGAATATAAAATAGCATTTCTCTTGAAAAAGGAGGTTACAGTTATTTTTTATTATAAACCGTAGACCACGAAGTTAAAAATAGCACATGTGTCTTTTTTTTTTTCCTTGATTTTTTTTTTTTTGATCATCCCTTATCATCCTGTGTGCTGAGCACTTTCGTCGCAAAATTAATCATTGTAAATGCCTCATTTTACTTGCGGGGTCATGTTTTATAGGGGGTAAATTCTAGTACGGAAATAAAGTGAGATTGGCTAATCCATCATAGTCTGACATTCTCCTCACTTTCTTACAATCCTTTTTTCCTGTTTTGCTTATGTGCATTGAGTGCTTGATTACTACAGATGATGTGGTTTGATTGCTGCTATGTGCACAGCCAGAAATTATGAATAATGCAAGCTAAGAATCACCGTGGAGACCAAAAAAAACACAGAGGCAGCACCACTTATTTGTGTTGCTGATATAGTTAATTTTTGTAAGCACGAGCCTCGCCTTAACCATGCTTCTTTCTGTACACAATTTAAGCAAGAGACCTTTTGCAGACATGCAGCAGTGTAAATCAAACGCATGTGCGGCTAGAAAGGAAATAAATACCACTTATGGATTCGCAAGCTTCATGGGCAATTTGAAGGCAATGTGTATTTTTTTTGGTTTTTAAAACCTTACTCGTTATTTGGCCAGCTCCCCCTTGTGCGTTTTGGAAAATGATTATTGGATTAATAAGAAAACAAAAGAAGCCCATGCTCAGCAATAATCTTTAATTTTATTACAAGCAGCCGTTTCATGTGCCTTTGCTGCTTATTTGGCATGCCAAGGAAGTCTTTAGTTGCGTACGCCTTAACATAGATTATTCATCACGAGAGAGATACGCACATGGCTTAAAAAAGAAAAGTTTTTCTTCCATATTATCTTGTTTTGTTTTGTCGGGAACACAGGGAGCGTGCAAAGCACATTTTATTGTATCCACGTGCGTTTCCTGTATTGGTGCCCACGTTCTCATCTTTTTTTTTTTTTTTTTTTGGAGAAAATAACAATGCAAAACGTTTAATTAAATCATGCCTGCGCAGGCGAGCACCACATGGGCTACCGGTTTGCAGCGAAATTATGTAATTTATGTGCTGTGAAACAAGTGCTTGCGTATTGCGGCAAGACTACTGAAATAGCAGGGAAACAAGCCCATATAAAACCCACATGCTTAGGTTTATAATCATGATTTAATCATTGAAAGATTTTGATGTTGATCTTTTGCACTGAGACGAATTTTATTGCTAAACAACAACATACAATGTGCATGCCTCTGCACCGTTTTCGATGTACAGGGCGAGTGATCACACACCTTAAATCCATACATATTTATATATAAATATACAGTTTATATTCTTGTTTATAAAAACTTGTATATTTTTTTTATATTAAAAGTGCACTATAGATTTAATAAGTTTTATAAATCAGAATTAAAATTAAAAACCATTAACACTGCAAACACCAAGTTTTAAATAAAAATAGTTTTGTCATTCATTTAATGTTAAGAGCATATAACGGTCTTCCAGTCAAACATAGCCAGCACTCTAGCAGTGATTCGATCAATGTGCTAGACACTAAAAAGAACACCATTTCTAAAAACGACTTTTTGCAAAAACAGAGTGTAGAAAGTGACTTATTATTTCCTTTCAACACACCTTTAAATGAGAACATTTTCTACACCCAGCTATCAGGATCAAAAAAAAATTTTAATGAGAGCCAAACACCATTGTCCTATACTTTGAATGGTCCTAGCTCCAAAAATAGTGTATTATTAAGCCTAAGTTCTTCAAACGACGGTGCATTAATTAAAAAAACAAATAGCAACAGCAGCGAATTAACCAATAATCTTAAGAAACAAGATATACAAGAAAAACTAAGGCAAAAAAGAGAGTTGCAGCAAAAAAGATTAAGCACAAATGCACACTTAAGACACTCTAACATTTTTCAGCAGGAAGATGTTTTTGAGAACCAACTATACACCGAGAGCGTACAGCAGAACCAAAAAAAGTTTGCTGCAATTAGTAAACTGCGCAACGACTCTATAGGCCTTGACCAGCTCCAATCAGAGGAGTTAGAGCTGGAAATCGGCTTACACAACGAGGATTCTGTTGATCCACTGCAGGAGGTGGAATCTGTCTATTCGCAACAAACACAAGAAATCGGATCATACAGTTCTAATTTAACCCAAGAATTGCCTTCTGGTTTTTTCTTTTCGCAAAATGCCAATACTGTCAATCCACCGTCCTACGAAAGCGTTGTGCATTCTTCCAAAAATGATCATCAAGACAACCTAGCTAAACAGAGAAGCAACCGTGTTAATTTTTCTTCTTCCAGACAAGATGCTTTATTGATTTTGCAACAGGAGCATGAATTAAAAAAAAAAATAGAAAACCAGCATCACAAGCATGCCCTTCCTAGTTATAAAGATTTGATTGCTAAAAACCCAAGCAGTAAAATAAAAACCAATAACTTGATGCTTAACGAAATAGTTGAGCAAGAAAAGTTTTTGAGCATGCAAAGAAGTAACGTGTCTTCATCGGAAAACAGTTTTGATTTAACCTTGGTGCCAAATAACTCTAAGAAAGTCGGAGGAAGATCGATGTCTATAATTAATGAAATGGATAATTACTCCAGCTCAAGCGATGAAGAGTACACAAAGGATGTTGCGAGCAGCAGCAACGGTGTGGAACCTCTAAAAAAGAGCAAAAATCCTTCTAGAAATTCAAGCTCGAGAAAGTCTAGCACCACTAAAAAGGTTATTTCCAAAATCATCAGCAATATAGTCACGACCAAAGATACCAAAAAGGCGTCTAGCTCTTCTAGAAAAGCCTCATTTGGTGCCAAAAAAGAAACCAAGAAAATTGCCGACTACGAAAAGAAGAAAAGCAAAAATGTTAAATCAAAGTATCTGTCATCGTCAACTTCCTCCAACAGCTACAAAAGCCTCCAGAATTCAACAGATGATGAGGATTACTTGGACTATGATGGCACAGAGATTGAATACGCAACCGCCGCCAGTGACCAAAACCAGGACTGGCTGCTGACACAAATGTTAATAGACGAGTACTCAGTGCATGGGAGAACGTATGACAATAAACTGAAGCTGCAAGAGAACACTCTGGGCAGACTAACAGAAGACATGTTTGAAAGCAGCAGCGATGAGGAATGATGCTGTCAGCTGCCATCTGCAAATGGTGTAAGCCGCCAGCGTGCCACAGAAGACTATCTCCGCAAACGCAATTGCTTGCATGGATAAGCAAACGGATTTGCTTTTTTAAAAAAAAAATAAGGTTATGCTCAATCCTGTATATAAATGACGTATTTTATCTTATCTCATTTGTTTACTATGCTTTCCCCTAATGTGTGTGTGTGTTGTTTTTTTTATTATTTCTGTGTGAAATGGTTACTTACTACGCTTTCCTCTGGTGTGCGCGCATTTGCTTATAGCTTCTCATAAGGCTTTGTTTACCAGGGCCCCCAACAAATAGCATTTAACAGATGCGTTTAACTAATTATTTAGTTATTTTTTTTTTTTTTTTTGCTCTTTTTCTTGAATAAGTGACACAAGTTATATATAGAAGTTTGTGTTGGCAGGCAGCTAACCCTCATGAAAAGGGTAAATCTTTCTTTAAATGTGTATATTTAGAAAAAAAGGATTATTTCTAATGATATGGTTGGCGTTTATACTATATATACCTATAACAAATGAGGTTCAAAGCTTCGCTTGGGCACCTATTTGATGTTGTTTTTTTTTTTTTTTTTTTTTTGATTAAAGTAGTCTTTATTTGTGGCACTAGTTTTACTTTAAATAAGTATTAAACAAAAAAACCCAAACACATCTCGGAACCAGATTCTTCCCCTCAGTTTTTTACCTGTAATTTTAATATCAAGCAGGAATCACATATATTCGCTGCCAAAAAAGCAGACCCTACAAAAATGAAACTTAACCAGATTTGCAAAATGCTCATTAGCTTCTTTGTTTTTTCCTCATCAATCCAAGTCGCATTTGCTGCCCCGGTTCCCAATAAGTACAGAGATGAGGCAAACAAATACCAAAGGTTTATATTTCTGCCAAGTAAGTCTAAGCAGCCAAGCACTGGTAATAAAAAATTTAACGAGGTTGCCACCAATTTGCAAAACTTTATTGAGAAATCTTTGGGAGGAGATATAATTTTCAATTATAACATAATAGATGGTTTTTCTTTTGATATAATAAAGCAGCAAAAGTCTAAAACTGACAACCATATACAGCAGTTAAATTCAATCAAAAAATACTTGAGTGAGCAAGTGGATTTCAAAGACTACATTTTGGAGCAGGATTTAGTCGTATACTAGTAAACAGCAACACCAAAGAAGTAGCAGCCACTATGAAGTAAAAATATTTAATACCTTAATATCTTAATAATTAATATGTATGTATACCATTTGTTAAAGACACTTTCATGAATGTCGGATAGGTCAGGCAAGCATCTGTATTCGCTTGTTTTTTCTCTTCTTCTTAAAAAGCTAAAATACTGTATCTGTTGTTTAACGCTCCATGTTGATGTTGTTTCCAAACTTCGCATACAAAGCTTGTTTCAGTTCTTTAAGTTTTTCTTCTAACTCATCAACACTTTTACCCAATTCTTCTTCTTTAGTGTTCATTTCATCCAAATCTTTTTCAAGAATTTTTATAATTTTGCTCACTTTCATGTTAATAAAAGCAGAGTCACCTAGCTTGTATGGTAGTTTCTCATCTTCGTCCATAAGCTCAAGTTCTAAAGAAAGCTCATCGATATATTCTTTTTCTTCATGCAAGGATTCCAAAACAGCTTTCAGTTTGTCTTGTCTTAGTATAAGTTTGCTGAATTCATTGATTCTGTTTTGGTCTTCTTGTGTTACTTCCACATTGTTATCTTGACCTTCTGGTAAAACTGACATTGCTGACATTTGTTAAGTGTTTAAAGTATTCTTGGGTTGATTAAGTTATTTAATGTACTTTTTTTCTAAGGAGCTTATACATAGTTAGAGAACTTTTGTAAAAAAATATATCTATATTGTAAAAATTAATTTTGGAGGCACAATTGTGAGAGTTCAAGTTGCAATTTTTTTTTTTTTTTTTTTTTTTTGGAATGTGAAAGCAAAAATAGTAGAGAAATTCAGTATCGGATATTAACTGTATTTATTATTCAATGAACAGTGCTTGCTAAATCAACAATTTATTCAACTTTTAAAAAGTAGTAAGAAAAAATCAGTTTATCATAACGTTATTTATTTAAATTACATACCAATCAAACCACTAGAGGCTAAGTTCCATAACTCTTTGTCAGTGTTATATTCTGTAAACAATCTTTCAAAGGCAGCACTCATGTTTTGGGCACCCTTTTCAAAGATTTCCTCAGAGTCTGCCTTGGCAAAAGTGATTCTCAAGAAGTTGGCTCTATCCATAGAGAAATCTCTACATATAGTCATTTTGTAGCCCAAAACAGGCATACATCCTGTTTCCAGCAAACAACATAGCAGATAGTCCATTACTCTCTTGATTTGATCTTTTCTGACACTCTTGTCTTTGCTGTCGTACCATTCAGGCTTCATGTTAACGACTACAGAGGCAAACATACCACAGGAAGGCTCTAATAAAGTGAAGTATCCTTTTTTGCAGGCTTCAGTTTCGTAGATAGCCTTAAATAAAATATTTCTTCTGTGAGTGTATTCGCCTGCAACCCTCATGCACCAGTTAAACCAACCATCGATAATATCGCTTTTTGGGTCAACTTCCTTTTGGTACTTGGTACCTAGTTCAAACAGTAAGTTGTTGATTAAGGCTTGGGAAATACCAGAAGCATTTCTAGTAGTCATAAAAGAAATATTAGCCAATCTGTCGATTAAATACTTGTTACCAGCAACAAAACCTAATCTCAAACCAGGAGATCCGACCTTGGAAAATGTTTCTAATCTTAAAACTCTGCCTTGAGTATCAATTGTCATGTAACTCGGCTTTAATATTTCGGTGCAGAACTTATCCAAAGTTATAGACTTATCATTGTAAGGATTTTCTAGAGGCTGTTTTTTGTTGAACTTTGGCAGCTGTAAGTATCCGTAAGGATCGTCTTCTAAAATTATGACGTTGTGCTTGCAGCAAATGTCATAAATTGCTTGTCTCTTTTCTAAAGATTGAGTAACACCTGTTGGGTTTTGTCCAGTAGAAATGGTATATAAAACCAATTTCTTCTTCTTTTCTGGGTAATAGGTTGACCAGTTCTCTAACAAATCGGATAAGTATTCAGTATCAATACCCTGAGTATTTGGGTCGTCGGAGACTTCTAACTTGACTGGAACGCAGGATCCTTGTGCATAGCTTACATGAGAGCAGATATTGACAAAAGTGAATTCTTCACACAACATAGTAGTCTCTTCATCAATGAACAAGTCGGCAACTTTGGACAAAGAGTCAGAGGACCCAGATGTGATCAAAACATCCCAGTTATCATAAATAGGCTTGTTGACTCTGCTGACAATTTTTCTGGCAAACTCTCTTAAAGTAGGTAGCCCAACGTTGTCTGAGTATTGAAAGGCTCTGGCAATATCTGTTTGTTGAGTCTTGTCAGCTTCAGATGAGTACAAAGGAACATTGTATTCGCTGAAAGATTCTTCACTGGTTATGGTTGGGCCTTCTAAAGCACCAAGTTTACCAGGAGCGTCTCTGTACTTAACGCTTACGTTTTTGAACGGAAACATTGTTTCGTATGGCATACCACCTGCTAAATAGACAGGGTTGCTTGATTGCTTTAACTCTTTAGGTAAACCATGGATCAGGTAAAAGGGATTGCAAACTCTGTTTGTGTCAAGCTTGGAAAGATTCTGCTTGTACATGCCTTTGAAGTCATCGTAGGACAGAGATGTTGGGGCTTTGTCTGTGGTCATATTTGGTTCAAGTATTTAAATGTTTTTTTGCTGATGAACTTTTTGCGTGTAAAAAGTCTAGGTAGCCTGTTTGGGTTTCTTGCTGTGTTTTTTTTTTAATTGAAGAAAAAAAAAGCTTGATGGTAAATGCTTGAAATCAATTATCATGAACATTAAATTTAACGAACAGCATCGGCATATATATATATATATACAATCGTTTCCAACACTCCTAGCACGCACACTGAATGCCACCTAGATCTTCCATCGCAAATAATAATAAAATCAGAAAAAGAAAATTCAATTTGACAACTTAACTCCTTTAGATAATTACTCTCAAATGCTTCAAGTATTGTTTACTTCGCAATGCCATGACTAATTACTGCACAAATTAGTGCTGTAACAAGAGATTAACTCCTCAAATAGGAGGGAGAACTGATCGTAGCCAACCAATCGCCTAATATTTTGTTTTCTCTTTTTTTTTTTTTTTTTTTTTGGCTTGAATAGATAAGTAAAACGAAATAGTTAGCCCTGGTTGGTTTTTGACAGCAAAAAATACGACTAAACAAACAAATAAAAAGAAACTTAAAGAATAAACTGCACAGGCGGTGTTATCTTTGACAGATTACCGCCAAGAGGTTGCCCAAGGTGCAGAATTAAAATGCCGACGCCTTTTACCGTTAACTTTTTTTTTTTTTCTCTTTTCCTTCTGTTCGCATCCGCTGCTTGGTGCTCTGGGCTTATTTTCCTTATCTGCACTATGGGGCTTAATTCCGCAGTGGTCATGAGCAAGTGAACAGTATGCAGCACAGATGGCCAAGTTTGATCTTTTCACGACGGGTAATTAACCGCTGTTGCTTGTTCACGTGCTTTATGATCTGCACCAGGTTTACGATAACAACACGGATGCTAATCTAAAGATGCCTTTTTTTTTTATGCAAATGTCAGTTTAAAACCCTCTTATCAGCTGCTAGCTATACTACAGCGTTCAAGGACGGATAAAAAAATGGAGTTAAAACCGAATTGCAGAACAAATAATCCTGCCGGCGCACTTAGCTTGTTTTAAAAAGCAGCAAAAATATCAATATCGGGTTATAGCATACCTTAGTTGAAATTACACATTGTATATAGTTGGATATTCACTAAAAGCGCGTTGACAGCGGGGTCGCTGATGGTGCGTGGGCTAGAGCTTTACATGCCTTCCAAACCAGCTGGCAGCAAGTTCCATCTCTCTTTCTCGGTGCCGTATTCTTCAAAGAATTTGATAACACCAGTAGACAAACCTTTGGCACCTCTTTCAAACTCCTCAGCAGAACTAGCCTTGGCAAAAGTTATTCTGAAAAAATTGGCTCTTTCCATTGAAAACTCCTTGGAGACTGTCATTCTGTACCCCAAAACAGGTACAGTGCCGGCTTCCAAAATACAACACAAGCAATAGTCCATTGCACGTTTGATTTTGTCAATCTTTTCTTGTTTGTCTTGTAAGTTGGTGACTTGTATCTGCTCTGGCAGTAGATTAATGACAACAGATGCAAACATACCACAGCAAGGCTCTAGTAATGTGAACAAATCTTTTTTAAACGCTTCAGTCTCGTATATGGCTGTAAACAAGACATTTCTTCTGTGGGTGTACTCGCCAGCTGTCTTCATGCACCAATTAATCCAACCATCAATAAATGATGCATCTGGATGGTCTTTCTTGTATCCAACAGACAGTTCAGTCAAAAAGTTGTTCAGCACAGCTGTAGAGGCACCTGAAGGATTTCTGTTGTTCATGTTGTTAATGTTGACCAGTCTGTCAATGAAATATTGGTTAGCAACTATGAATCCCAATCTGAAACCAGGGGATGCAACTTTTGAAAAAGTCTCCATTCTTAGAACTAACCCACAGTCGTCGATGGTGATGTAACTTGGAATCAGCAGTTCTTTCTTGAAGTGATCAATGGTTACAGAGGTTTCATATGGATTCTCGGTAGGGTCTTCTTTGTTGTAAACAGGCAATTGCAGGTATCCATATGGGTCATCTTCAATGATGAATACATTGTGTTTTTTACATAAAGCGTAAATCTGTTTTCTCTTTTCAAAGCTCTCTGTTAAAGCAGTAGGATTGTGACCTGTTGATATAGTGTATAAAACAATCTTCTTTTTTCTTTCTGGAAAGTGTTTTTCAAAATTTTCTAGCAGATCCGACAGATATTCCAAATTGATACCTTGTTCATCACGGTTTTGAGTAATGTTCATTTTGATTTTGGTTGGAATACCGCCGTGGTAGTAGCAGTTGTGAAAAATGTTAGGATAGGTGAATTCTTCTAAAAGAACAGTTGTTTCGTCATCTACAAGCAAAGCAAAAGTTTTGCTCATGGAATCAGAGGAGCCTGATGTTAAAACAGTGTCCCAACCTTCGTAGCCTGGTTTGTTCAGAGCTTCAATGATCATTTTTGATTTTGACAAAACATCACCTGAACCTTTTGAGAACTGGTACTGGAACGATGAAGCAATGTCACTTTCTCCTTCATATGATTTGTACAAAGGAATTTTGTAGCTATGGGTTGAGGTTGTTTTAGGAGAGTATGGAACACCTAATTTACCTGGGAAGTCTGTGTATTCAACATCAATTTCCTTGAAAGGAAATAATGTTTCAAAAGGCATGCCCCCGGCTAGTGGAACCAAGTACTCATTTTTTTTCACAGACTCTGGAATGCCAACCAACTCCGCAAATCTTGGGCTGCTTCTTTTAGCATCAAGCTTTGAAACTTTGTCAGCGTATAGTTTTTGAAAGTGCTCAGAGGTGTTCATGGTTGGGTAGCAATTAAATCAGATGTTTTTGCTGGTTGGGTTGGCCTATACTGTGTTTTAATACTCATAGTCTGAGATGTTTTGCTAAAAAAAAATAAATAAATAAGCAGTTGTTCTCATGCCATTTAGGCTGTCGCTTATATATTTGTTCAAAGAATCGTTCTTTCAAACTTTTAAAAAATCAGAAAAAAAAAACCATTAAAATAAACATACCAAATCCCGTTATCTAAAACTTTATCAGCGTTTTGAAACATATCAATTTTGGCAGCTAGGTGCACGCTTCGGCGAAAAAAAGTAAAAACGAAATTGCGGTGGGAAATCCCCTAGATAAAAACCTGAATTTAGGCTATACCATCTAGGCGACAGTGGGCAAAATTCCGACATTCGGTGCGCTTTGCCCTAACCTCTCACCTTTGGATGCTGATTCATGCATTCATAAATGTAAAGTTAGCAGAAAAGATAATCATTGTTAAGATTATGTTTGGTAAAGTGTTGTTTAAAGACTGCCGGAAGTGGAATTGTGGTTTTCATGTGATTATTAAACTGAGAGAAAAAAAGAAAAAGACTGGGAAGATGGCTAATTGGCAAAATAAAGCCGAACGCTTATTTTGAACAAACCAAAGCAGCTTGCTCCTTCAAAATAACCTTTATGCTCAAATCGCACTTTGTTGTCGCTGCATGCTAGCCTATCACCTCCGTCAGCTGCACTCATCATTAGGCTATTCAAGGATTCCTGCAGTGTCCGAAACACTCTTCAATTCAAGCTAAAGTGCGCAGCTAACAGTGCAATCTTTCCTCTCTTTTTTTTTTCCTCGTGCTCAGCCAGCTCAAAAAACAAAAACAAGTATATCCGCTAGTGCCTGGAGTGATAATGTCCCAGCATATCTTTACAGCGGCCACTGCCATCTCTTGTTTAATTTTTGTTTTTTTTTTTTTTTGTTTCGCATTTTTCAAGCATTCCAGTGTAGCGTATAAACACTTTTTTGAGCAAAACGGGAAACATTTCAGGTGCGTTTCTGTGCTCCCGCAGAATGTTGCCTGTTTCTGAAGACTTAGAAATTGGTCAGTTAACTTGAAGAACAAATTTTAAAAACTTTAAATTCGTTCAAAATAAACCCTCGTATACTCAGTGTTCTAGAACATTTCCAATAAAATAGTCTTTTCTTGGGAAGCACACAGCTGTCAAAGGTGTTTCCCATAAAAATGTTGCCAAATGTTCCCTATTTTGAAATTGCAGGATAACTGTCGAAAAAGGTTGTCAACATTTTCCGTTTTCCAAAATAAGAAAAAAATTTTTAGGGGGCTTCCCAAAAAAGTTTCTGGCTACTATTCTTTTCAGCATTTGTCGGTGGTTTCCATCGCTTTAGTGTACTCTTCATTTTTTTTTTTTTCATATTCATTTAATTAACAAAAGCATCCCCTATATTATGGGTTAATGAGAAAGTTTATAGCAGCTTTTGATATAGAAAAATAAAGACAAGATTAACCAAAACACATTCAAACACTCTAGCGTGAATCTTAAACGAGCGAAAAATGAGTGTTAACAACCAGTTTATTACTTTTACCTATCCTGCAGGTCCAAAAGATGTAATTGTGACCGGTGATTTTTGTAAATGGCAAAAAACCACCCATCTTGTTCCACAAAGCGATGGCTCTTTTTCTTTGACCATGCCGCTATTCTACAAATCCATTAAGAAAGAAGACGACGGAGACTACTTTTACTTCAAATTTGTAGTTGATGACGAATGGACTATTGACTCCAGATACCAAAGCAAGGTTCCACAAGGAGCCACCGTTGAGCAACCAAACAACTATGTCACAATCGATGAAAATTCTAAAAGACTTTCTTCTTTTATTCCAGAGTCTGCTTTGCCAATGGGCCAAGGAAGTGGTTCTTCTGGTAAAAAGAAAGTCAGAGTCAAAAGAAAAATGAAAAAGAACAAAAAAACTGGTGAAACTAGCATCATTTCTGAAGACCAAGAATTTGTCAATGAAGGAAGCCAAGAACCAGACTCTTCTTCTGTTGCATACACTTCAAGCACTCCTACTCCTGTTCCACAAGAAGAAGTTACTGCTGCTGCTATTGTAGTACCAACTACTGACGAAGCTAAAAACGCCTTCAACTCTTTTGAAAACACTTCAGGACAAAAAGAACTGAATGAAAAATTGAACTCTCAAATAGAATCTCCACCTGTTGAAACCAAGCCTATTGATGATGTCAAGCCAAGTCTCTCCATTGCTGGAGAGCCAGGTGTCCAAATTGCTGACCCTTCAAACCCAGTTTTCACAGAATTTAGAGATGAAACTCCGGCTAAAAAGACTGCTCCTGAAGACGACAAAGACAGAGTTGTTGAGGAGATTATTGAAAAAGAAACCAAATTTACCATACTACCAGTTGACCAACCAAAGGCCAAAGTAGATGTTGCAGGTGAGCCAGGTGTTCAAATTGCCGATGCTTCAAACCCAGTTTTTGCTGAAGTAAGAGATGTCGATCAAAAGGAATTGAACGAAAGATTGAACGCACAATTAGCTGAAGAAGAAAAAGAGGAACCTGTTGAAGTTGCTGAGCAGCAAGCCCCAGAAGTTGTAGAGACTGCTGAACCTGCCGAAGAAACTGTGCCTGTCAAAAAAGCTGAACCAAAAGTTGAAACTGCAGTTAAAGCTGAGCCAAAAGCACCAAAGAAGTCTGACGGAGGTGGCTGTTGTGTTATTTGTTAATTGAAAGCTATTTACATCAAAGAAAGAAACAAAAAAAAAAAAGGAAAAAAATGTTTGTTAAGTAAAAGCTATGGTAGTAATAATATAGGATTTTTAAAAGAGATTGAAATAATTTAAAAAAAAAATAATAACAAGAAATAATTAAACAAGCATAAGGAAAAGGAATAAAACGATAATTATGATTAGTCATTTATCAATTGAATCGAGCCATATTTTAAAACCTTGTGTTGTGACTTCATCTGTTTAAACGGTGAATATATATGAGCGTATACGTCTGTATGTAATACTAGTGATACGAATTATACACCAAATGCAAAAATCATTTGTTTACAATTCTTTCTCTGTTTAATAAATAACACTTGTGAAATATTCTATGAAAAAAAATATAAAATTGTCACTAACAATTCTTTTTTTTTTTTTTTTTGAAATTTTAATAATCATTTAGGATTTTGAAATGCACATAAAATAGATAGTTGATAGCTACATTTTATCGTTGATTACTGTAATATGATTATTGTTGTGTGATTAATCATTACAGATGTGCTTCCTTTTTTTTTTTTTCTTAGGAAATTCAAATTTCTTTTTTTAGCCTTAAAAGAATTTTTCCTATTATGGAAGTCTCCAGAGAAATGTATTTGAGAAACAAAAAAAAAAATTAAATGTATGGTTTTTAATTTAATTTAATTTCATTTAATAATAATTAAAATAGTTATAATCAGAAGAGGAGATATAACCTTTGATCAATAGTATCAGGTGTATAAGTCAACATTTGATAAGAAAAAAAATAGGCTAGAACCCTGTGTACAAAAATACTCATATACATAGATTTTATACAATATACAATGTCAGACACAGAATTGGAAAAAAAAGAATTAAAAGTAGACTCTGAAGTTGAAAAGGCTTTGCTAGATCCTACCAAAAAGAGAAAGGCTGAAGATGAAATTGAAGTTGATTTAAATGCTTCTGTTCCATTGTCTAAAAAGCAAAAAAGATTGCTAAGAAGAGGTAAAGTTTCTTTGGAAGAAATCAACAAAAAGTTCAACATCGACCCAGAATCCATCAAGGAATACGAGCAAGAGCTACAAGAAAAGAAAACCATTGAAAATAAAAAACAAAGAGCTGCTGATGCTGCTTTTACAGAAGAAGTTGTTGAGGAAAAAACCAAGTCAAGCAGTGGCAAAAAGAAAGACGATGCTGCTAAACACAGTGTTTGGATCGGAAATCTGTCTTTTGACACTATTAAAGAAGACATTCAAAGATACGTATTGGCTAAAGTCGAGGGAATGGAAGAAAGAGACATTTTAAGAATCAACATGCCATTGGCCAAAACTGACGGTAAGCAAATAAAAAACAAAGGTTTTGTTTACATGGACTTTGCATCAGAAGAACAAAAGGACAAGGTCATTGCTTTAAGCGAAACTGAATTGAACGGAAGAAATTTGTTGATTAAGGATGCTAAGAATTATAAAGGAAGACCAGACAAAAACGACCCAGTAGCTAACTCTAAAAACCCACCAAGTAAGATTCTGTTTGTCGGTAACTTGTCATTTGACACAACCGATGAGCAATTGCAAAAGCATTTCCAACACTGCGGTGAAATAAAGAGAATAAGAATGGCTACTTTTGAAGACACTGGTAAATGTAAAGGTTTTGCTTTCTTGGACTTTGCAGACGAAGAAAGTTGTATTAAAGCTATGAAGGACAGAAGCACATATAAAATGGCGGCAAGACCATTGAGAATGGAATTCGGTGAAGACAGATCCAAGAGAAACGTTAAAAAGAAACCAATGGTTCAGAGATCTGGGGACAGTTTTGAAAAGAACTTTGGAAGAGATAGCAGCAATAACGAAAGTAAAAGAGAGCACAGCGCTCTATCCTCTTATGAGCCTGCTCAGAAGAGAGTCAAGAGAGATCACCCTGATAGAAACGGCAGAGTCAAAAGTTCTGTTGCCTTGGCCTCTGCTCAAAGAGCCAGTGCTGCCATTGTTAAGTCTACTGGTACCAAAAGAACCTTTGATTAGATTTGTGACATTTCACTGCGATCCCTGCTGAGTATATATATGAGCATGTAAACATATGAGCGTTTATTAAAGCTTCTTGATAAGTGAAAATCGGGCTGCGCGCCCGTTGAAATGCGTGAAGTGTCCTGGCGCACATGACCTGTTGGCTGCGGTGCACCGTCCGAAGACATGCGCGCGTGCTCCTGCGCTGCTTCCTCCGCTCACTGCTGGGCACGTGTCTGGCAACTGTCGGGGCTGCTCTCGATGTCCCTCCTACCATCACACGGCTGACGGATATAAGCCCATCGTTTTTGCCCTGCAAAATGTTCTAGATTGTTTTCTGTTCCATCCACTACAAAAAAAATGAGCTCAACACAAAACTCTCGGACAAAAAGGGCAAAAATAGAAGCAAAAGTTGAACAAAAAAAAAAAAAAGAATAAAAATAGAAAATAACAGATCAACCTTATTTAAAAAGAGAAAAAAAAAAAAAAAAAACTTGTCCTCCAAATAGGCTCACTTTTAAACTAGACAATTGGCTGCTGGATCATTTCGCAGCTCTTGTTCAGTGGCAGTGCAGGTACTGGTCAATGGGCGTTATTCGGTAAGGGGTTGCCGTTGGTTTGATTCTTAGGTGTGGTGGATTGAGTGCACATGATTAGCATTTTTGAATTCTCTATTACCTGAATGAGTCTATTCCTACACGATTTGAATTTGATGCTGAGGCTGTACAACTGGCTCTTTTTTTTTTTGTTTTTGGCTTTATTCTTCTGATTATCAGCCAAGAAAATATCCACAAGGCCCTGAACCAAAAACAAGATCAGATTTTCAGCATTCACAGAATCGGACACAGAGCAGCCAACTATACAGCAACATCACCAGCAGGGTCCACTTTGAACAAACACAACAAAGACAGTGCTTTTTTTTCTTTTTACCTGACTAGCTTTCAGCACACTACTTTCCACTCAGTGCTTACAAAATCAAAGATCCATACCTCAGAGCCACGCCAATATGGGAAGATCTCGCTACAACTCAACGGCTTCCACTGGTGTGTCGGCCAGCGGGCAGTCAAGCTTGTCGGCATCAACTGAGCATTCCAGCGAAGAAACCAAGGTCTCTATTTCTGAAAAAATTGCCACAAGCAGCAAAAGCGACACAACCATAACCCCCATCAGCACTGCAAGTAGCAGCCAAGCTTCGATCTCAACCACCTTAAGCAAAAATGTATCATCGACACAGCAGGAGGTTGTTTTGACATTGCAAAATTCCCAAGTGATCACCCTAGGAGGTGTTATGAAACTGAACACAACAACCATCACACCACACCTGTCAGCCGCCACCACTGATTACAACATATCAACAGTTTCCATTGATACATACAACACGTTGGTGTCCTATTCCACGACAAACCAGCATTCAAATGCCAGCACGCATACAGTGACCAACATTTTTTCTGATTTTAAAACTGTAACATTAATAAACTCTAGTCAGGTTACCACTCAAACGCTCCCCAACAGTAAAGTTACCACAAAGACTTTGTCTGGTCAAATAATGACACTAGGTGTGCCCATAGCCACTGTGACCAATGTTTATACAGGAGTAGGCACGAGCTTAACAACACCTTTGTATTTATCAGGAACAACGCTTTTCCCAAATTATGGGTTTAAGTATACTCAATTTCTTATTATAACGGATGATTCGGAAAACACAAGTAATAATAAAAGAGATGAGATCAACGACAAGCAAGTGACTCAGAGCACTTTAATGGAAATTCTGGTCAACGTTCCTACGCAGCCTATCACCCATACCATAACAACAGATCTTGAATTTTACGAATCGCACTTAAAAGGCAAAATTGATACACAAAACATGATTGTCTTGAACAGTGTTGGCTATTCTTTGGAACATCACGGATTATCCAAAGGTGCCAAGCTAGGAGCTATACTTGGTGGTGTTTTTGGTGGGCTTGCATTCTGTTTAGTAGTAATCATGATCTACTTAAAATACGTTTATCATAACCGTCATAACTACGATGATGACGACGACTGCGTAGACAAAAATGTAGGTGCAGGAACTGATGTTGAGACGCTTGCTCAATCAAAATCTAATCTGACTATAACAGACGGGTTTTCACATCACTCAGGAAGAAGAGTCAACGTTTTTGAAGAAACAGAATTTTTGGATTATTGTATTAAACCAGAAAGCAATGGCTTTTTCTCAATATTTTTAAGAAAAACTAAGCTGTCAGTGTTATTTGGAAAACTTTTTTTCTCAAATGACTCTAGCAGCTCTATAAGTGCCATTGTTGACCCATTCAACGACGAATTCGATTTTAAAAATAGGCATCTGGAACCTCCGATTATTGTTGAAAAGTCTGCCAGGGATATTGTCAATGAGTCTAATCCTTTCAGTGACATTCATGAGACCAGTTTCATTGGAAACAATTCCATGAATCGCCAAATGTCAGAAAAAGAAATATCCTTGGCTAATATGACTAAAGAGCTAAGTTTCAGAAATGATAGCGACTCAAATAGCTTGAATGACGACAACGGATCGATGGTATTAGATGCAATATCCATATCTTCTCTGTCCCCTAATGAAGATATTAAACAGCATGGGATGCTCAAAGAACTATTATAAATAATTACAAACAATTTTATACTTCAATTTATATAAATTCATCTATTACCAAAAAACAGGTTGGAATTCATTTTGTCTTCTAATTTAAGTTTTCTGAACTGGAGCGATATTTTATTTTCTAGTTCGTATTTCTGTTTATATTTTTTATCTAGATAATTTTGAAGAATGGTTTTTCCTTTTTTAAATTGTTTAAGCTCGTCATACGTCAAGGAATAAGAATAACGGCTTTCAATTATATTGTCAACATACTCGATTTCGCTAGTCAGCTTATTTATTTTTTCACAGATATGAGAGTGTAATTTCAGTAAAATGTCAACATCGTTTGGCAGCTTGGTTTCTTCAAACAAAGTGTCTTTTGAATCTACTACAGTTTTAGGTGCGTGTGAGATAAACTGGTCTTTCGAATCATTTTGTTCAAGATGCGTTTCCTTTTCACTAAAAACATTTTGGGCTTGCTCTATTACTGGAGACAAGCTTGTTTCTTTTGTTTTGCTTACGGAAACGACTCTGAATGGGCTTTTAGTTCTATTTTTGTTTTGGGAAATGCTGCTATCATTATTTTTCAATAGCTGCTCGTTCTTCATTGGATTTGTAGCTTGCTTTGCAGATAGCACGGGAGAATCAGTTTTTGTTTCTGTTTCAAGCGTTACTCTTTCTGAAGAAGAAGATTCTGGAGTTTGTGCAAAAAGTTTTTTGGTTGGACTGTTTTCTTGAGCATTATTTTGGGGGTTTTTTTCAAGTTCCTGAATTTTTTGTCTAACAGGAATTTCGTGTATCCTTCTTCCTTCCTGGTTTGTATAAACTGCCCAGTGGTTGTTAGTCTTTTGAGTATTCTTCTGTTCTTCTGGAGATGATGCTTTGGTGCTTTCAATGTCGCTGGCCGCATCGTCACTTGAAGGGAGGTTTTTTAAATCCCCGATGTCGTCATTCCGCTCATTGCTATTTTCTCTGATAGCCAAATCATTTTTATTGCTGTCAAATTTTTCCAATCCAGCATGTTCCTCATTCTCAGGCTTGTCTGTTTGCTGGTCAATATCGTTTTCCTCGCCCCTGCTCTCGCTCTTAGTTAGGTAAGACATTTTGCTTTTATTGCTGCTGTCCAGGTTTTCCATTAAAATGTCGTTCAGCTCGTTGATCTCAATTTCCATCATTGACAATCTCTTATGCAGATTTTCTGTGTGTTTAATGTGGTCTTTAGGTTCGCTCATGGCCGGTTGTTGTGCAGGAGTATAATGAGGATGGGAGTTATTTACTGCTAGTCTGTAAAAATTGATCTACTGGTTGTGTCGGTATCTTTTTACGTCTTTTCCACTACCAAAATTAAAGTTGCTACTAAATTAATTGCCCCTCCGATGCAATTTTTTAAATTAGATGTCAAGCAGTCTTCACAGTTCTTGTCTTTTTAAAAAAATATATCCCGATATGTAAACAGAAACATAAACAAGCAGCAAACCATATACAATATTTTATATAAAAAAAAAGTAAACTGAGCGCCAAGTCAATTGAGATTTGGCGTTTTTCACGTTTTTGGCTGTTTTTACCCTATGCAATCATGTCTTTTCCTTTTTAGGCAAACAGGTCATTTGGCCAGGATTGAAAGTCTGAAAAAAAAAAAATTTTCTTTCTTTTTCTTTTTTTTTTCACAATCCAATTTCGCTAGTAAATTTCAAAACGTTAGTTGATGTTTCGTTGTGAGGAGCTTAAAATTTTTTAAAAAGTAGCTGTATGCCACTCAAAGAAGAAGACACCTAAAAGCCCAAAAGAACATTAAAACATGCTATCAAACATCAGCACCTTCAGACTGAACAGCTTGAGATCACTAAGTTCTAGCGTCAGCAAGTTACTTCAGCAAGAAGCAGGAACCGCCACTGCAGCAACGAAAAATTCTTCGTTGTTTGGTGACATCTCAGGAAGCAAAAATGACATCCAAAATGTTTTGGAGGAAAAGACTGTGAAGCCAAACGAAATTCAAAAAATCATTCCATTCACCCAAGACCCAAGATATCAAGAATATAGAGAGCAGCTATACGTTGGTAAGAAGCATAGGGATGACGGTAAAAAGCTGAGAATCCCAATACTGCCACCAAAGCCAACACTTGAGCTTAATGGGATTGTTTCTCCTTTGAAAGCCATCTTATACCAAAAAAACGTTGAGCAAAACGGCTTTTTCCAGTTTGACAAGGAAGTCGTCTACAAAAACCGTTTATACAAAGTCAACTTCACTGCGGACGAACTTGAAGCTTTGGAGCCTTCTGTTTATGTCCAATCTTTTAGAATCAAGTCATCAATGAAGAAAGGGTTTATGTTCTTGGCTTTCTTGAATCACAAAGACCACTCCAAACAAAATAGCGGTATGAATAAAAAATGGAAGCTTATAAAATACAGAACCAGAAACAACGAATTCCGTTTCACAGTTGAAGAAGCCATCACCCAACTGCAATTTCAAAAGAAAAAGCTTGGTCCAATTGTTGCTGATTTGTTGAAAAGGGGTCTAGAAGACGGTGAAGCTCTGAAGATTCCTAGAGAAAATCTATACCTAGATAAAATATGGGTTGGTAATGATGGAGGAAGAATGAAGCAATTGGAAATCAAAGGTAGAGGTAGAAGAGGTATCTTTGAGCATAATTGGATAAACATCAAATGCATTCTAAAAAATTCAGAAGTCACTTTGAAAAGATTGCAATACGAGCAAGACCATAGGCAAATGAACAGATTGCAATTGAAGCATAGAGACACTCCTTTAAGAGGAGCTACTTCTGGTGTTTACAAGTGGTAGGTGTTCTTAACATTCAAAAGACTGCAGCAATGCAATGGGGCACAGTCAACTAGTGTGATACAGTTTGCTTTTTTTTTTTTAATACTTGAAGATACAAAACACTAGTGGAGTGTGTATATAGAGCATGTAAATAAATAAATATTCTATTCTCATTGTTTTTTAAAGAAAAAAAAAAAGATTTCAATAATGTGCAATAATATGTATATTTATAAACATATATACTTGTTTGTTTACTTATTTGTTTAATGAATTAATTAATTAAGATACTGTCAGTATTTTTATGCTATTCTACAAATATGGATGACAGTTTTCATAGATACTGAAACTGCTTACTTGGTTTTAGTAGGTTCCTGCTTCTTCTTTAGTTCTTCTTCTTCTTCTCTCTTCATTTCTAACTTATGGGCATATAATCTCTTTTCATAGTCCCATCTGGTGTACCACATACCAGCCTGTAAAATTAAAATACCAACAATAATGGCCAGCAAAATCAAGTTAGAAGCAGCAAGAACTTGTAATCCTTGGTTTTCAGAGACATCACCCCAGTTTCTATGGTTACAGGTTTCAATACCAGTCTTGACATTGGTTAAGAAAACACAAACAAATAGGAACAGTAAAACAAAAGTTCCGTATTCGAATAACTGGTAGTCAGGGTGAGGATTAATTATTCTGATGATGGCACCTAGTAAGCCTACTCCGTAGATTACTCCGTAGACGATGACTGAGCTCTTAGAAATAGAATTGAAGTTGTTGTAGTGGGTTAAAAAGATGTCAAACTTGCTTGCAGTGGCTTCCTGGTCAAATAAAATGGGTAGATCGTAGTTCCATTGTGAAATTACCATACCGAATAAGGTGAAGGTGGTGAAGTTGATCAAAATTAGCGAAATGTCCTCGACATCTTTGAAAGTTATGTAAGCCATGGTGTGTGTTGGAGGATGTTTTGGTTTTTTCCCCTGTTTTTCTCTCATTAAAAAAAAACTCTAATGTATTATTCAAACCCCCAATTCAAGAACTACCCATTTGACATGCATTTTGACAGTGTTCCCCCTGACTGTAATGACTGCCTAAAAATGCAGTCCTCTCAAGACATCTAGATGATTAGCCACCACCCTTCGTGACTTATAGGTGACTTATATCAGAGCAGTGAAAAAAAAAAAATAGAAAAGAGGCACACAGGCAGACATAAGTAAAAAAATTTTCCGCTTTGCGGACCCGTGCCAGGCCAGAATAAAGAAAAGGTAAAAGTAAAAAGTGGGTCACGTTGTGAGAAAGGCTTTTTTTTTCTGTTTTTCTTTTCTTGTGTTCTAAAAACAACGGATTTAAGGCTCCCAATCCCCACGTGACAATGTTTTATCAAATGAGAAGTCTGCTGGTGGGTGCTTTGCGTTGAGAGGATGATTGTGCTTCGTTTGCTCTTAGGTTGCAGGGGTTGCTAGTCAGTGCACGGAAGTGAGAGTGCAGTTTTCTTATTTGACCATCTTATGTAGAGGAGAAAAACATGATCCAGCTAGAACGTGAGGTTGAAAATTTTTGTTTCATGTTGGCCTCTTATCTATGAAAACAAGGCTTGTTTCAGTGGATGAAGCATAAACACCATATCTAAGGAACAGCCACCCATGATAACTGGCTATGCACACCCTTAAGATCGCCTACGTTTACTGGTCAGCCTTTGTGTTAAACTTTTTTGGCGATTGTGTGGAAGCATTATTGCCACACAATTTCAGTTATGCTTCTTGATGACTTTAATTAACCCTAGGTACGGCTTTCATAGCCCAAGCAAACAATAGGCCGATCAGCAGCACCACTTGTGGCGTTCGATTATCGATAGCATGGAACCCTAGAAGCTGTGCTTGGCGAGGAATTCTTAATAATCAAGCTTTATTAATCGGTGCTTATCACAAGGCTTTATCAATCAAACCCAGCATTTTGTTCTTATCAGTTGCAGTCCTCACCATTTTTTCACAAGCCTGCTTTGCCGCATCAGGACACTACTGCAGGAGTTAACAGTGCAAAATCCACCAAAAAAAAAAAAATTTCTTTGCTTTAAAATATAGATCGCCGTCCCGTTTTTGGTTAGAAAACAACGCACAACCCACCCACAAGAACAATAGAGCAGCCAACGATTTAAGATAACAAATCGTGAAAGGAAACTTTTTTATTTTGCATATGTTTTTGTTTTATTTTTTGCAACTTCTTGCATCTGGAACTAATCTTTACCTCCTGACCAAGCCAACTCTGAAAAAAAAAAAAAAACCATAAGTGAATGCTATGCTGCTGCAAATTATATCGCTTATTTTGCTCACTTATCTAGCTAAACAGCGAGTCCGTAACTAAAAGCGATCTGGTCATGAATTTCAGCTTTCGGTTGCCAGCAGTGCAGGTGAATGATTCATAACTTAATTAATAGACTTGTTCGTGTTTAGGTGGATGAACATGCGTGATGCGGGTGAACAGGTCACTGTACTCCTAAAAAAGGGCAAACCTCAGTGCTTATGGTGTTATTGTTTTATCTTAAAACATGAATAAAGACGTTTGAGTTTTTTTTTTTATTGGTTTGTGAATATTCTCTGCTAATCTTTGATTAAATTTTTTTCCAAACAAGCCATTCATAATTCTAGATATCGTATTCTATTTTTTTTTTTTTTGTTTACGAGTAGGTCCTCGATATATAAATGTATATATAGCTCGTTAACTGCATCTTACACTTTTTTTTTCTTTTTTAAAAATTCTGATTCTTTGATTTTTTAAACTGCTTATTTGATGCTCTTCACTTCAGTGGATGATTCATGACTCATTTAGCACAGAATCTTTAATAAAAAAGAAAAGAAACGAAAACCAAAAAAAAAAAAACTTTAACTATAGATTTCCAACAATGTCTACTGTTACTGATCCTAATAGCTTATACGACAAAGGTGACACCGTCTTTGTCATGATATCCGCCGCCATGGTTTTCTTAATGGTGCCTGGTATTGGTATGTTCTACTCCGGTATGTCCAGAAAGAAGCATGCCTTGTCTCTACTTTGGTGTTCTTTGATTGCTTTATCTGTCACGGCCATCCAGTGGTACTTGATTGGTTATTCTCTGGCTTTCTCGCATCACGTAAAGTCAGGTTTCATAGGTAGTTTGGAGCTTGGTGGTTATCATAACATGCAATTCTGGGGTCAGCCTTCTGTTGTCAGCACCCTTCCTGATATCTTATTCTCTTCTTTCCAACTGCAGTTTGCTGCCGTTACTGTCATGATCATGCTTGGTGGTGCTGCTGAAAGAGCCAGACTAGGTCCTTTGATTATCTTTGTATTCATTTGGTTAACTGTTGTTTACTGTCCTATTGCCTGCTGGTACTGGAACCCTGAGGGCTGGTTGTGTAAGCTAGGTTGTTTAGACTTTGCCGGTGGTGGTCCAGTTCACCAAGCCTCCGGTGTTGCCGCGTTAGCCTACGCTGTTGCTTTAGGTAAGAGACATGATCCATTAACCAGCAAGGGTGTTCCTAAATACAAACCTCATTCCGTTTCATCTGTTGTTTTAGGTATTGTGTTCATTTGGTTTGCTTGGTTTGGTTTCAACCCGGGTTCAGCTGGTAACGCCACCATCAGAGCTTGGATTTCTTGGGCCAGTACCAATCTAGCTGCTGCTGTTTGTGCCTTCACTTACATGATGGTTGATTTGTTAAGATACGGTAAGTTCACCACTTTGGGTTTATGTGTCGGTGCTTTGATTGGTTTAGTTTGTATCACTCCTATGGCTGGTTACACTCCTGTCTGGGCTGCCTTTGTATGTGCCATTGCTGCTGTTATCTGTAACTATGCTATGGACTTAAAGCACTTAATGGGAATTGATGATGGTTTGGATGTATTCACCTCCCATGCTGTTGGTGGTTTGATTGGTGCTGTTTTAACTGGTATTTTTGCCACTAACAACGTTTCCATCACTGGTGATGCTCCAATTCCTGGTGGTTGGTTAGATGGTAACTTCAAGCAATTGGGTTACCAAATTGCTGGTTGTTGTGCTGTTTGGTTATGGTCAGGTGTTTTAACCTACTTGATTCTGATCGGTATGAATAAGATTCCATTCTTACAAATCAGATTATCTGAAGAAGAAGAAGAAATGGGTACTGATGCTGCTCAAATCGGTGAATTCACTTACGAAGAAGGTACTATGTTCATTCCTCAACCTGTCAGATCCAAAAAATCTGTTGAACAGCCTGAGCCAATGACCGCCATCGATGACCAAATTGATTCTAACAGCAGTGAAAACAACATTGAAAAAATTGTATAATTTGCTTTAGCTCAAATCAAAGTAATAATAAATAATAATGAAAAATAACAACAAAAATTATATAATAACATAGTCTATATAAAGGTCCTAATACCCAAGGTGAAGCGTTGATCGCTTCATCTTATTTATTTAATTTTAAAACTTCCATGATACTTAAATGCGTTTGGTTACCTGAAAATGGTGTTCACAATTGTGATGTGTGGGATTGTTTCTACATAAGCTCATAATTTCGGTTATTTGATTAAAAATCTGTAGCTCGTTGTTTTTTTTTTTTATTCTTTTTTTGTTTAAACCAAAGATCTGTTCTGAAAGGCAAATGCTTCGGAAATTGATTACCTTTTTCTTGATAAATGCGCAAGTGAAAACAAAGGAATGCCAAATTAACACGCTATAGTGATGAACGCCAGAAATCATAAAGGATTTGAATTGCCGTTCGTTTGAAACGGTGATTAAAAAGAGAAGGGAAAAAGTGCCATCGAGTAACAGCCTGAATCAATCTACTAAAAAAAAAAATTTTGTTTTCTTAACTCCTACCTGTTAAAATTACCATGATGTTTTGGAGGATGAAAGCGTATTCAACAACTAGCAGTTTTCCAATCTTTTCTAAAATAAAAAAAATACCATTGAACCTTCTTTTCGTGTTAAGAAAAAAAAGTCTAAATAAATGTTTTCAGTTTAAATATATTGGTGACAATGGTTTATAACAAGCAGAAAAACATTTGCTAGGTGCAGTTATGTATAGCAGTTATCAGGCGTGAATATATTTAAAACAGATAAAAAAATCGCACAATTTAATATCGTATTTATCTCCGTTACATCTAGTAAATAATTCATCAGACAAAAAAACATTTATAAGATATCACGTGATAATTTGTTGAGTAATGCAAAAATGTGTTGCGAAAGGAAAAAGTGAACCAAAAAAAAAAAAGAACAAAAGTTGATATTACAGTAAAAATAAGTGTTCCAAAATAGGAAATTTCTTGTTCACACTCAATGGTGATTTGTTTAGTAAATTTTTTTGCTTTTCTTTCCACAACTTAGGTAAGTTGTTCTCATTTCTTTTTTTTTTTTTCATAATTCAACTTTTTCTTGTTTTCAATAAAGTGAAGTAAACTTTTATTAAAATAATAAATTTTTTAAAAAAGAAGAGATCTCAGGAACAAACCAATAATTTAATTTTTACTGTAATAATAATTAAAATATTTATAAAGAAAGATTTGATATTAATTCAGTTACTTAACTCGTCTTTTTAAAAGATTTATATCTGAGCACAATTAAAATTAAGAATTTTTCGATTTAGTTTTTTCTTTTTCACTTTCAAGTTTTCAAAAAATACATATACAAACATAACTACCACAATGTCCAAAGAAGGTTTTTCCATCCCAACTAATCTAGATGCTGCCGCCGCTGGTATGTCTCATGCTAGAGAAGCCACTTTAAAATATATTTGTGCTGAATGTTCATCAAGATTGTCATTGAGTAAGAACGACCCAGTTAAGTGTAAGCACTGTGGACATAGAATTTTGTTGAAGGCTAGAACAAAAAGAATGGTTCAATTTGAAGCTAGATAAATTGGAGATTGGATTCAATGTTTTGAGCATGTTCACTTGTTTTTAAATTTGCACAGCTTAAGAGGATTAATTTACATTCAAATATCTAATGAAGATTGATCAATAACGGAACAAAAAAGAGAAAAATAATCAAGAATTAGCTCACCTGAATGAACTCTATGTATGTATATAAGTAAGTGTAAAACAGTTGATAATCAACATAATAAGATATGAATGTTTCATATATAGGATTATGTAACTGAAAAGATGGAACAATTAAAACCCTTATGGTTGTTCTGCTTTCTTAAGAAAATATTGGCAGCAGTAGTAATAATAACAACACACTTGGTTGGACCAGTGTTTTTTCCAAAAGACACGTGATTCAGTACTTTCTCCCTCAAAAAAGATATTTGCGCGATTTCAGCCAAAAAAAAAAAAAAAGTGAGTTTGCAGCTAAACTATCAAAAACCCAAAATATAAGACCGCTGAGAATTATGTCCGATATTATAATTAGGTTGATGATTTAAAGGAAAAAAAAATCAGGTGTTCCACCAAGTCCGTAAATGCTGTTTTTTTTTTTTTCAAACTACTTGTTGATTGAGTTTGGGTCCCCTTAACTCCATTTGCATTACTTTGCCTGTCCTATTTTGTGAGACTGCTCAAATACCTAGTAAAGCACTGCTTACGTCATATTAGTGGCTTGAATTTTTGAAAAAAGCATGCAACATGTGAAATGACATCATTTAAAAGAAGAAATTAATACATTTCAGATTAGACTCTTTCCTAATCAGGAAGGAGGTCAAGAAAAATTTGTGTCCCAAAATCTCACATAAATAGCTCTTTTTAAAAAAGAGCTTTAAAAAAAAAACTCAAATTCAAAAAAAATCCGTATGTAAGCTCTCTATTTTTGAGTTTGGCCGATTAATATTCATGTGAATCTCCTTTACGAAACAATTTTTAAAAAAAACCTAATAAGCGGAGTGGAGATAAGGATTCGTATTCAACAAGAGAAATATTCTTTTGTTTTTATATTCTCTTTTTTTTTTTTTTTTGGCAAAGTTTTTTAAAATTAAGGAAAATTTTTTTCTATAAAGATCAAGTGCCGAGTCGTAAAATAGTAAGTTGGCACCTTGATATATAAAGCAATCCTCTAAGAAATCAATATTTAGGGTGGGTCCTTTAAGGGATAGTGAATTATTAAATGGTTTTTACGAACAAACAGTTCACACTGATTAAATACAGGAAGAAAGAGTTGAAAACCAAAATATTCTCAAATTTAGCATTAAAAAAACACTTATTGTTGCGTTTTTTTTAAAGCATTCGTTTGTGTATACGTCTTTTTGTATCAAATTTCATTTAGAGAAACCTGCATCAGTTTATAATTTAAAGAAAAGTGTTCACCCTCATTTTTGCATATATTTATCGTTACATATAACTGAAATTACCTTAATATCAGTAAAGTATCTTGATAACTATAGTTTGTAAACAAGCAGTAGAAACAAAAAAAAAATTCAAAAACAACCCCCCCCTTTATTGAACTTTAACCAAGCAACTGCTTAGAAAGAAAAATTAAGGTCAATTGTTTAGTTAAATCTTGAAATAATCCCCTAACAAGGCTGTGTACGATCTTTCTCCATCTTAATTTTGTTACACCAATTCCTCGATTTGAATACAGTGTGTATAACCCCATTTTTATTTGTTTGCAAAAGTCACGTTTGTTGCCACTCCCACCAAACATCAGCTGCACATCATATCTAGATCTTTTGTTTAATTATAGTAACAAATAGTTATTTTTTTATAGAATTTAGCAAAAGTAATTTTAAATTTGCTGATATAACATAAAAAAAAAAGAAGATTTATTGAATTTGCTCTAGAACTTGGCACAAATATCAGAAAATAATTTGAGAAAAAAAAAAAAAAAAGTAATAAAAAAATTATCAATCATTTTTTAATTTTTGCGTCACTATTTAAATTTTTTTTTCATCTTTCAATTTTTCTATCTTACCTGTGTTGAGCCATTCTAATAATTGGAGATTATTATTTGAATTTTTAATAATTCGTCATAATTTGTGTTTTTTTTTTAAAAAAATTAATTAAAAATAAAATACTATCTCCTTTTTAAACCATTCCTTTTGTCATTTTAGCAATATAAATAAAAGAGAAAAAGATAAAAACCTTAAAAAAAAAACAACAAGGTTATAATTAGTATTTATTAATAATTTATAAATAGTGAATATAGAAGAAAGCTTCTTTGCAGCCTTTGTTGATACATCATAAATTTGCACTTGACGTAATTAACAGTTTACATAGAGGAAGATGAATAGTTTAACCACAGAACCAAACCCATTCGAGCAGAGTTTCAAAATTCAAGCTAAAGAAGGTTCAACGTCACTAAGTAGTAACGGTTTGGATCAAAATAATCTTATAATACCTAACATGGACACGCCGGTAACCAGTTTAGTAAAGTCCATAACCAAAGATCAGCCTCACAGCTTACACAAAATCGTTACTGTAAACAATAACGGCGCAGACTTGGACCAAGCCAATATCTTAGCCAACACGGACAACGTCAATTACACTTCAATGTCTCCACGTAGCGCTATGTTCATCAAATACATAGCTGAAAACGAAAATTCAGGAAATATAAATGATCATAGTCAATTGCCAGCTGCCGGTAATGACAATGCTGATAACATCCCTGGAATAGTCAATTCTGCAGACACCGTTAATAGCAACTCTGCGTCTTTAGAGTCCATAAGCACCGAACAGAAGTCTAAAATCAAAAGTAACAAAGAAGCTCTTCTTAAAGATGTGCAATCTAATGTCATACCGCCTAGTATTGACAACAACCTTGCTGCTAAAAATAAAAAACTTGTCAACATGTCAATTTTCAAAGACCAGCTTTCTGCTGGCGGATTTTCTAATGGCCTCGTTTCTCCATGGCCTTTCGGATCAACACAAAATTCTAACATATCACCAGGATTGACCACCCCAGGGGGGAGAAAGTTGAAATATGACTTGTTTTCTGGTCCTTTGCCAAGCGGTAACGCTGGAACAGGTCCATCTCAGCAAGCATTGGTCAACCAACAAGTGTCTAATTTGAAGGCCCAACAAGCAAACAATCCGCCAAGCAAAATAAAGTTAACTCCTGGTCCTGCAAACTTTAATGCAGACGGTTCACAAAAGAATCTTATTTCCCCACAAGATTACTTTACAAAACAAATGGTGAACAACAACAGTTACTTTCCTGTTGTTCCTTCTACTTCTCGCATTCCTCAAAACGAGAGACAAAACACAAATAATCAACAGAACGGATTTTCTTTATCCATGGTTCAAAACGACAGACTAGCTTCTAACAGCAACAATGGTGGATTGAATTCACCTGGTTCCTTTTTGAATAACATTGGTTTCAATACTTCAGCTTTCCCTAATTTATACTTCGGAAACATGGTTTCGCCAATGGGAAGTTTAAGAACAGGACTTACTCCTAAAGTCCTGCCGCCTTCCAACCTAGGCAACAATGTTACTTCTTCTCAGAATAACTCTAATGTAACACAAGTAAATGACAACAAAACTGCTTCGGATAACGATTTGGGCATTCTAACAGGTACAACAAATACAACCAACTTTTCTAATATCACATCAGCCAACAGCAATACTCTGCTTAACAGTGGAATCCCTTTGGAGCAAGATTTCATCACTCCTTTGGTTGACCAAATCAAGCCAGACATTACTTCTGTTGACACAAGCGGTGCTAATCAAATTGTTTCTGATACTGTTTTGCCCAACAGCAAAAAAAGCAGTGTTTCTGATAACGTAGAGTTAGCTAAGGAAATCAAAAATGAAATTTTGCAAAGAAAAAATAGCAAAACCAGTGCCATTACCAGCACTAAAAAACGTGGAAGAAAACCAGGCAAAATGAAAGCTGTTGTTAAAAAGCCTAATTCCGCTAAAGATATGGATGAGATGACAATTACAGACATCAAGCATCATCCTGACTTGACTGAAGAAGAAAAAAGAAAGGGAATCCTAGAGAAAAATAGAATTGCTGCCTATAACTTCAGACAAAGAAAGAAAGAGTTCATTAAAACACTTGAAAAGAAAGTTGAATTTTATGAAAAAGAATACGAGGAATTTGAAGATTTGAATGATGACCTTGTCGGTACAAATGATCCTGAAAATGAAAAATGCAACCAAATAGGTTTGTTGTACCAACTGCAAGCCACTTTGGGTGATAATGTTATGGCAAAGGCTATAACTTCGCAGATAATAAGCAGAATTCAAAGTACGTCGTATCAAAAAAGAAATGGTGAAAACCCATTTTCTTATTTAGACGCCGATGAAGATGAGTTTTAAATTTTTGAACAGGTATTTTTTTCTTCTTTTTTTTTTTTTATTTTTTATTTAAATTCTTTACATATTTTTTTTTTGTTGATTACAAATTAGTTTAATATTTATATCAATGCATTAATCATCAATATAAGTTGTATTTTACTTTTTAATCATTAGTTTATCGTAACTTTTAAAAAAAAAAAAAATTTTTTTTTTTTGTTAATTAAAGTTTTTTTTTTTTTATTTAAAATGCGACATTCGGAGGTATGATGATTAAACTCATATGAACATATATATTCAACATTTCCAATTGTAGTTTAATCAGAATTATATTAAAAAAGATAAAAATAAATCTACTTGTACAAACCATAGAAAACCTCCAAAAAAAAAAACAATCAAAATGTCAGCTTATGAATACATTCAAAAAGCATCAAAGATTATGTGCATTGGTAGAAACTACGCTGCACACATAAAAGAGCTAAACAACACAACTCCCAAACAACCCTTTTTCTTCTTAAAACCTACCTCATCTGTTATCACACCATTATTGAATGCTGCAAAACCATCAGCATGCTCAGTTAATCAAGACATTTTGAAATCAGGTAAAATATTAAAAACTACGCCAACAGTGTTTAACAAAGGAAATCCTTCTCCTATTTATCTGCCTAAAGGTATCAAAACACATCATGAAATTGAAATTGCTTTGATTATGAAAGAAAAACTTTCTAACATCCCTCTAGAAGAATGTGAAAATTTGGATTTGTACAAATGCATTAAAGGTGTATCTATTTCTTTGGACCTTACAGCAAGAAATTTACAAGATGAAGCCAAGAAAAAAGGATTGCCATGGTCCATTGGTAAAGGGTTTGATACTTTTTGTCCATTAGGTCCTATGGTTCCTGTGGTTGAATTGGACAAATCATTAAACTTCCAAACAAGCTTCAAATTTAAGTTGTTTGTAAATGGCGTTTTAAGACAAGATGGTGATTCCAGTTTAATGCTAACATCATTTTCTAAGATTCTACAGCACATTTCTAACGTAATGGTTTTGGAAAAAGACGACATTGTTTTGACTGGAACACCTTCAGGAGTTGGTGAGCTTCATCCAGGTGATAAGCTTGAGCTAGAAATGTGTTTTGGTAACAAAAAATTGTCTTCTGTAGAGTTTGTGTGTGAAGAAAGACCAGGTCCATACACTTTCAAAGAAACTTAGTTTAATTTATTTTTATATAAGAACTTTATGCTTATAACTCAAACGTGTATTCTTTTTTAAATCCTGAATGATCAAATTGACGGATTTTGATTCCTGCGCTTTCAAAAATAGCTATGCTTTCATCGTCCATGTTGTACGATTGTGAATAAACCACTTCCCCTATGCCTGCTTGAACAATTTTGACTGAACAAGTTATGCACGGACAAGTATCACAATAGAGTGTGCATGAGCTATCTATTCTTATGTTCCCTGCCTCTAGCAATGCATTTTCTTCGGCGTGTAAGCAATAACATGTTCCTAAGTTGTGTATGTTTTTTGGTTTTCCTGTTAAGGTTTCAGCTGATGTTATATTGCATCTTTTGCAGCCACCACTGAAACAGTTTAAAAGATTTCTTGGAGTACCATTATATCCAGTTGCCACGACCTTATTTTTAGAAACTATGCAACATCCAACTTTTCTTTTCATACAGTTTGATCTGTTTGAGGCCAAATTTGCTAATTGCATAAAATAGTCGTCCCAAGTAGGTCTTAGTGGCGATGCTTTACCTTGAGCGGAAGACAAATGCACTTTTTGGAACATAGGAATAGCTAGCAAGCTTTGTAAAAAAACGCTTTTTTGGTTTGCTTTCAACGATAATTGGTTTAATAATAAACTTGTGTCCATTTTTTTCTTTAAAATAAATTTCAAAGTAGAGTCATTGTGAATAGACTTGTACCTTTCGATGCCTTCTTCTTTTTCTAAAATGAAGTCAACTGTATTCGTAGGCGGTATATTTTCCAGCTGAATCATTAAGCTCAAAACAAATTCAATATGTATGTGAACAAAAAAAGGCCTTTTTTTAAGCATTTCAATGTTTTCAGCTAATACTTCGTGGTCCTCTATATGTATTATTGCATTGTTGTTGTAATTAGTAGTAATAGCATCTAGCAAACTGTTTTGACTCAAAATTTTAGTTTCCGAGCATGTTTCAAAAGCACTAAAAACACTGTTACCTGGCAAAAAGTTTTCTGGATCACTGACAAACTCCATTTTGTCAAAGTATTTGGTTTCGCCTTGCAAGGTATAGGTGACTCCTCTTAAAAAGTCATCAACTACAAAGTTGTATTTGTCATTATTGTAAATATCAGCATTGCTTGTTATTAGAATGATCATGTTTTAAAGTCAACGCACTGCAGGTTCTTGGCTTTTAAAAAATATATAGAGAGAGAGAGCTATTAACTGTCAAATTTTGGTTTCTTGGTTTTGCTTAATTTTGTTCAAGTTGTATACAATGATTGTTGCTTGTTCACAGCTTTATAAGTTCCATTAACCATTTTAAAAAAAAATTAAAATTTGAAAAAAAAAAAAAAAAATGTTTCACTTATTTTCCTGTTTTTTGTTGTTTTGAAAATAGGCAATTAACGCGTTTATTATATGTTTAATTATGATTTATGGTAACAATGTAAAAGTGCAATAAACTGTCTTTAAAGCACGAAGCATTGGTAAAATACTTTCAACATATGAATAACTTTTTTTTTTTTCAAAAAAAGAAAAAAAGGAACTTATTTTAAAAAAATGTATACATATTTATGTAATTAATATTAGAAGGGTCTTTTTAAATTATTCGTATGTGTTTAGTTGGTTTTAGCTGCTTTAATAACTAAAAAGGATGGCACTTAAAGTAATGGAATTTTCAACTTTTTCCTTTTTTTTTTTACTTGCCTACCTTGCTATTCAATGAAGACAAGTATGCTCTATATGTTTGAACTTCACCGCATTTATCCTCAACTAAGAAACTGTGTAACCATGTTCTCATAGAACTTAGTTCAGCGCTACTGTTGTTAACAGGCTCACTCATAGAATGGCCTTTAACAAAGTATATGTTTTTATATGAACAAGTCTCATCGTTTTCTCTGATTTTAGATATGATATTGTTAATTCTGATGTTAAACTCTGAGTTTTGCAAGTATGGAACTTCTAACTTACCAATAGGTAACTGGTCAATACTTACTATGCCAAAAGCATCTTGTAGTAGCTCAGCAACGGATTCACCACCAACCCATATGAAGAGCTGAGCGCCGGTGTCGACTAAGTACAAACCGTATTTTTCAAACATAGCATGAGAAGCGTTAATGCAGTCTGGTAAAACTATTTCACCTGTTTCTTCGTCAGGAAGACCAGCTTCATCTGGCATGTCATGCAAAGAGTAAATGTTTGGGTATATGCTTAAAATAAACTCTTTTAATGTATTGGACTCCAAAATGTTCAGCATGTTAGCTCTATGGTCAGAAGGAACAGCACCTGGTCTAAATGCTAAATTCTTGATCATACCTTGCATTAAAACAGGCAGCATCTTAAGGTTAGCACACAATTTCAAAGAAGATCCTTGAGTTATGTTACCATTTGTTTGCTTGTAAACTTGTAGAATATCAAGGACTTGCTTGTCCAAGTGTTCTCTAATTTCTATCAAGGAAGTACCCAAATTGATTTTAGAAATAGCTTTGGAAGCATAGAATTTGGTTAAAGCCAATTGATCAGCGGATGCAAATACTTGACTTATAGAATCAGTGGTTGGAATACAGATAGTAATGACTCTGACTCTTCTTTGGCCGTTGTTTGTGGATAACAAAATGCCTGTTTGAATGTAAGCATATTCTTTGGAAATTGATTCATCAATAGAAAGCTCGCAAACGTAACCTTGGTCTCTTGGGAAAGTAGGCATAGCAGCCATGTCTGAAGCTCTGACAAAAGAGTGGCCAAAGTAGGTGTCAACTTTTAACCCGTGAGAGCCTCTAGTTCTCATAACAGCTTCGTTGCAGAAATCCATATTGATATGCTTACTGAATTCCTTGGTGAATTTGGTGATGTCAGCTAAGTTTGAGGCAGTGAAACCAGGGTAGAAATTTAATTGCCCAGAAGTAAATCTGGACAAGTTGGCATGGGTGGCAACATCAATGTATTTTTCAGATGCTAAGAATAAATCAATGGTGATTTGCTGCTTGTTTGCATCAACACAGAATGATTTATAAAAGGCGTTTTGGGATGTCAACAATTGAGAAGCTTCTTTTTTGGTATCAACAAACTGCTTTTCACTTCTTACAGTTAATGATCCTTCACCCATGTTTGGTAAGGTAGAAGAAACAACAACAATTTTACCACCAATGGTACCAATGACTTCTTTAGCAGACTTCAAAGCGGCTGTTAAAGCAAAGTTGGTGTTTCTGGAAGTGGCAAAGGTTTCAGGCAATCTTGTGAACAGCTGTTCTAACTGGCCTCTAGCATCAGATAATGGAACCAATAGGCCAGAGGAGGCTGGTAGATAAGGCTCATCAATGTCACCAACATCAAGCATTTGAACAGTAAATGGTTCTGGTATTGGTTGGCCGTTTTCATCAACCTTGGTTTCTTCTTCAGAGCCTGTGGAAGGCTGTGTGTTTTTGAATTTGAAGAAATGGACAGAAGAGTCAACACAGATCAAAGAAATTCTGGTTCTGTTGTCTCTGTTTGGAAGTGTGTCTAAGCATTCTAAAATAGTTCTGCATGTGGTGGCAAACAGACCGTTTTGCAAAGCATTTAAAGAGCAATCCAAGACAAAGCAGTAAACAGCAGGAGGAACAGCTCTAACAGAGTACTGCTTTGGAGCAATGAAATCAACAACTGAGTAGTTCAGTTGGTCCATTTCCATGATTTCTTGATAGGTTCTTTTTTCGTTTCTTGCATTGGCCATGAAATCATTTGTCAAGTTACACATGTTACATTTCCATTTAGAGCCATTGGTCAAAACCTCTACAAAACAATTAATATAACCCCTACATCTTCTACATCTGTCGATGCTGCCTGAAGTGACCAATGGAACGTTCTCGTCATCAGAGTTTATTTTGTTGAATGGGTGTAGGTAAACAGCCAAAGGAAGCTTGGATTTTTTCAACAGTGAGTTGGTTTTTGGAATTGCATTCAATGTGCATCTTATGTAGTCCTGGCACTGGTTGGCAGTCAAAGAGCCCTGAGGAGTTGCAAATTTGTTTACAGGAACTACCAAAGGTGGTGGTGGGAGCTTCAAGTCAGAGATGGAAGGAGGAACCTCGTTTAATAAGTCGACATGATACAATTGGTTCATAGGCTTTCCAGAGTTGTAGTTGTCCTGGGGCATGTTGTACTGCTGCTGGTCGTAGACAGGCTGCTGGGATGGTGGCTGTTGGATATTCATTTGCTGAAAATTTTGCTGCAAATAGTCCATGGATTGTGGCTGCTGCGCCTCAGGGGCAAATAAGCCCTGTGCGTTGTTGAAAGCAGCAGGCTGTTGGGGGATGCTCTGCTGCTGGAACCCACCGACAAACTGGCTCTGGCCAATCGGCTGCTGGGGTTCAGTGACTTGGAACTGCTGCTGTGGATATACTCTTTTCTTGTGTGACATGGTGTGTGCTGGCTTCTTTTGACTGTGCTTTGAAGGACGGTGAGTAAAACGTGAGAATCTGCCAGGTGGTGGTGTATGTGAGGGCCTGTGGGTACAGATGTGGGTCTAGCGAGCTATGGGTTCTACGAAGCTTCTTTATCTGTAGAACTAAGACTTAAAAGGCATGAAGACTGGAAGAGAAGAAATTAAGGAAGCTACCGAATGCAACGGAATCCCACCTCAGGAACGAAGATTCTGAAAATCGATCCCAAGCGTCACGATTCAAAATCAAGGGTGTCTGTAGTCCATGACAAACACCATCAGCAGTGGAAGGCACACTAAGTATGAGCGCAATGCCAGAGGACCAGGAGACACGCCAGCAAGGACACCAGCGCACAGCAAACAAGCGGACACGCAGTCACGGCTCTTGGAGAGCGAGGCGGAGCCGAAAACACACGAGCCACCGGGAGAAAAATTTTTCTCTGGCACGTGAGCTCTTGTGTTTTTGTCACGTGTCCTGCCCTGTTTTTCTGCTCTGCTGGCATCGGTCATAAGCCCCCTGTCTTCTTCTCCTGTGGTGCCATCTACCTACATTATGCCAGCACCAAACGAGCACACCAGACATGGCAAAACCCACCATAGAAGTCCTCAACTACCTGTCAAACGACCTGACACACTCCCCGTGCATCATCATTCACGGCAGGGTGAACAACGACAACTCCAAGGAAATAGCCGTGACAAACCACAGCAACTCCTCCATCCAGTCCCGCTTTGAAATAAACTACACTTTTTTCAAGGCCACCATCGAGCTTCAGCCTGGCTTGAACACTTTGGTCTTTCAAACGCAAAATGGCAGCATTTTGAACTTCAATCTCAACTACACCCCACTCAGCTCTAACAAGCCGATCCACCTGTGCTTGCTTGTTGGAAAAGACTCTCCTTTGAAGTACGACACCAACGATCAAAGAGAGGCCGGTCTGTCCCCAGATGCTCTCTTGAAGTTGGCTGTGCAGAAGTTGCAGATTGCAGGAAGACTGACCCAAGCATACACCAACGAGCAGATGTACAGAAACGGCTATTCTCAACGAACCATGCAGTTTGCTGAAGAGTTCAGCACTTCCAACCTCTACAAGCAAAACGGCTCTTTGTCAAAATCGAACATCAAGATCCACATATTAAGAAGCTCCTACACAACTGCTCAAATTCAAGATCCTGATATTGCCCAGCAAAACTCTAATGGTAAAAACAGAGGAAAGCTTTTTGATATTGCCATAGAGGAAATAATGAAATACGACAACGGAAGATTGATCAGCAACTACTCTTCGTCCAATCCTATACAGGCAGCTGTCATTTTCATGGACACCAAGTTTGATGCCAAAAAGAATCTTATTCTGGGGCATGCCGCTTTAGGAGGTGGAAATGATCTAATTAAGCTTGCCATTTTTGGTTCTCACGGCTTATACTGCTGGCCCTCCTACTGGGAAGACCTTTCTTTTATTATGCTCAACAACAACAGAGTGGTTGACAATGGTTTGCCGGTATCAAATGACAACGGCGAAGCTGGTACAATTTTTGAAACTTTCTCTACGACTTTAGGTGCTTTTATCCATGAAATTGGCCACTCTCTGACTCTTCCTCATAGAACCTTTGGTGTTATGTTAAGAGATTACATTGTTTTGCACAGGTCCTTCATGTCCAGAGAGGTTTCTGGCAGAGGCGGGAACTATTCCAAAACCAAGTTTATTTCAGACAGAGCTTTTGTTCCAAATGATGAATGTTGCTGGCATCCTTTGGATTTGGTGAGATTCAGCAATCATCCTTGTTTTAAGCTGCCTGGAGATGTCACTTTTTCCGAGCAAAATTCCACATCATGCTTGTTGTCAAAAAACAAGAAATCTCTAGAGATTCAAAACAAGAATGGTGGTGTCTACGCCATTGAAATTCAAGATTTGAAGAGCGGTGATCAACTGAGCAGAGGATGGCATATTTTTCAGGCCCCAAATAAAAATCTGATTAGTTTGGACATTGAAAGAGACGTGTTGCAAAAAGCTCAATTGAGCATAAACGATGTTGCTTTGGAGATATTTGGTGTTCACAGCTCCCCATTGAAAATACAAAGTTTGAAATCCTTTGTTTCAGATGCCTTCTTGAAGGTTCAGGGAGTTGAAGTTGCCAAATCTGTGTTGTACGGCAGAAAAACCAGTGAGTATGTTTCATATTTGTTTCCAGAAAGATCAAGCACGCAAGTTAATAAAATCATTGTATACCACGGTGGTGCCATTGATGGTGTAGGCATTTTTTTTGCTTCAGGAAAGCCTCCTATTTTGCTTGGTAACCAAACAAACAATTTCACTACCTTTGACATTAAAAATCAAGAAATTGGTAAAATTAAAGTCAGATCTGGGCAGTGGGTCGATGCTTTGCAGTTCTTCAACAAATCCAATGCTCCTATAACTGCATTGGTAGGAAACACCAACGGTGGAAGCGAGCATGTTTTGGAAGGCCCAATTAGTGGTATATATGGAAGTACCTCCAGATGGCTTGATGGTATAGGTGTCTTGTATTGATTAAAGACTAGGCAGTGAATCTTCTTGGTATAAGTTTAAAAAAAGGAAAACCCCGAACTAGTTTTTTTTTTTTTTTTTTCTTCCTTAAAATTTTTTTTGTTTTTTGGGCGAATTGAAATTTGAAACGATGGTTTTTATTTTTTTAAAATTATGTTTGGAAGATTGACTATCAGGTTGTAAAATAGCTCGAATTATTTTGAAAGATTTTTTTAGTTTAAATGGTATGTGGATATGGACTTCAGCATGGGAATATTCAAGAAACCCCAAAAAAAAAATTTTGAGCATTGGTTCCCAAAAAAACATTTTTGTTATATAAACTTTTTGAAGAGAAAAAATGGCAGGAGCTTCTAAAAAAAATAGCAATAAAAAGAGTAAACAGGCTTTGAACAACAAAAAAGTGATTGTCAACAACGACAAAGTTGTAGATGCTAGCGAAAAAGCAGCCAAGACTGAACCAAAAACCGCTGAAAGCGACCTGTCTGTTAACTCAGACCTGGACGTCACTGAGTTTGAGTTATTCTACAGCAAAGCTTTAAAGGAATACATCGTTTTCAAGCAAAACGGCAATGCCGAGGATGAGCAATTTGAAAAATCAGGCTGCGCTAAAATCGCAGCTTGCAGTTTCAAGCTGCTTTACAAGCTTTCAATAATCATTTTCCTTGTTTACTTGCTGAAACTGTACATTGTTTACCAAATGAGAACTCACTTGAGCTTGGTGAGCATAGCTCCCAAGGCTGTAACCAGCACAATAGACAATGTCAGATTTTTGATTTTATCTGGTTTCCAATGTGTGATTGATTTTTTGCAAAACAAGTTTGGCATCTTTACCAGTTTGAAGCTGAAAAACGAAAAAACCTTGCTAGTTGACCATCTGATCATGGGTTTGAAAAGGGAATCTTCATCGAGAACTAACTTAGAGTCGGTGCTTCTGACTGTCAATTTGATTAAAGTCATAATTGTTGATCACATCAAGGTTTTGCTGCCAAAGAGTGTGAAGCATTACGCTTCTGTTCTAAACAAGTCTGTTAACGAGCACCTAAGCATCTTCCATCAAAGAGTGTATGTTGAAATTGCGTCCTTGTGGAAAACCCATCACCTGTCCAGTTACGAGTTTGTTGTCATGTACATCAACCTATTCATCAGCAAGCTGCAATGCATAATCAATTGCACACTGGAAAAACTGAAAAACATTGTGCTTTAAGTGCTGGGAAGGAATGGGCAAGTAAATAAGCTTAGGCATATATATAGTCAGTGTTATGTTATTGGCCAGGGGCTGCGTGCGCCTTTCTTTACCTCAGCTGCTCTGGCTGTCCAGCATCTTTCACTGCTCTGGCTGGCTACACAGCACGTGCCAGTGTTCGTCTCGGCACATGACAAATCTGCCATGAAATGCCCCGGGCACTCGTCTCGCCAAAAGCGGAAATATGCATACAAACAACCCGGAAGCCTCAGTGCTTTTTTTTTATCGCAGTGAACAATTGTATATTTATATTTGTAGCACGTTCTTGTTGACTATTTATTTTTTTTTTTTTTTTAGAAACAAACATTATTGCCATGTAGTCTTGGTAGATACGGTTGTGTTAGGGCTACGCAGGATATGTTTTGACACATGATCTGCATTTTCACCTTCATGTCATTATCTCATCCGCACTCTTGTAACATAATTATATATATATATATACATATGTTTTTTAATGCACCAAGGACAGAATCAACCAGGTTAACAGTACGTGTCCACCCTAAACCATAGAAATACAGCACACAATGGAAAGCCAAAGATATGAAGACAATGTTCAAAAGACAATCAAGTCGCAACGAGGATTTGTTTGGAACAACAAGCAGCAAAGTGACAGCACTGGATTCATGAACAACTACAGCACTCCTACACACACGAAACCAAGCAAAGACATTATAGATTTCAATTACACACCGTCTCATCAGCTGCCTTATTTGAACAACAAAAACTTTAACAATACAACGAATGTTCCCAAATTAGCACAGGTTTCGTCACACAAGGACTTGAAAAAATTGGTTGAAACCACACTTAACTCGGATTCTGTTTTGGAGCAAGCAATTAAGTTGCCTAAGGGGGAAAAGTTAGACGAATGGTTTGCTGTTCACACAGTGGACTTTTACAATCACATAAATATGCTCTATGGTTGCATAACAGAATTTTGCTCTCATGAAACCTGCCCAAAAATGATTGCTACTAATGAGTATGAATATTTATGGAACATTAATGGTGTTCCAAAAAGTGTAACTGCGCCTGAGTATGTCAAATACCTGATGCAATGGTGCCAGAAGATTTTCGATAATGAAAAAATATTCCCAACTGACTCATCAACACCGTTCCCAAGCAATTTCGAAAAAAGCTACATCAAGCCTATGCTAAAAAGAATGTTCAGAGTTTATGCCCATGTTTACTGTCATCATTTTAATGAAATATACGAAATGCACCTAGAGGTGTTGCTAAACACATCATTCAGACATTTCTGTTGTTTCACAAAATATTTCAGATTGCTAACAAACGATGACTACGGTCCTTTGCTAGAACTTGTAAATGAGCTTTCATAGGAAACAGAACATACTGATTTTGATCAGTTACCGCTATGAACAATTGTCATTTTTTAAGCTTTTTTTTTTTTTTTTTAATTGTTTCTTTGCTAATTTGAAAAAAGAAAACAAAATCTTAATTATCTTCCATATTTTATATAAAATAAATATGCTTGTGTTTTAAACAATAATTCAAAAATGAATGCTTCTGTTTATAAAAAACGACTTTTTTTTCGCATTTGAGTTTTTTTCTTCTTTGTTTTTTATAATCCCAAATCTTTTTTAACCATTTCAGCACATACATTGGAATAAAAGGCTTCTAAGTTTTTAAAAGTTTCAATAGCTAACTCTTTGTTGATCTTAGCTAGTACAAGGTACAATGGTCTAACAAATTTCATTCTACCAATAGTAGAAACAAAGTGGATCAATCTTTTGGTTGTTTTGTCCAAAGCTAGTTTGGTTGAAGCTAACCATCTAATGTATCTAAATTCAAATTCTGGATAATTAAATAATGGCTCGAATTTAGAGTTGTACAAGTCAAATATTTCTTTTGATGTTTTACCGGCAAGCGCCCAATCTTTAAATTCACACAAAGTATCAATGAAAAGCATTAATTGTTGAATGGAGAAAGCATCAATTGATTCCGATTTGATGGAAACTTCTGACTTAACAGCAGAAACGGAAGAATCAATTTCGTTTTTGGCTTTTTCAATCCACAAAGTAGCTAGTTCAGTAACTTCATCGGCTCTTTTAGTGTTAAACTCTGGAGTTGGTGGCAATCCAGCAGTCAGTAGCCATAAGTTCCAATCCATTTCTTCAGTTAGCTTTGTGAAAATGCTTTTATCATAGGAGTGATAAAATTCATAGATGCTGTTTACGAATTGCCAAATAGAGATAGATTGGTATTTAAAAGTGCTGAAATAGTATCTGACATAAGGGTCCCAGTGCTTTGCACCACCAACAAACTTTTCTAAAAAGAATAACAAGAAACAGCCCTTTTCGTAAAAGACTGTAGAAAAACCATCATCAGGGTTAATTTCATCAGAGTAATCTTGTAGTAGCTTGGTAAATCTTTCAGGATTGTTAAAAGTATCAACAGTTTCTTTCAAAGAGTTCCATCCATTAATGTTTTCAAACCCAATGATTTCATCAGTTAAAGCATCGTAACCATTACCACCTAAAACTCTAGCCAAAATCTTTCTTTCCAAGTAAACTGTCCAACCCTCATTCAAGAACATTTCACCCCAATTGAAGTTTGTGACATAATTACCTGAAGAGATAGTGTGAATAATTTCGTGAATCAAAACAGTGTTAAATTCAATGGTTTCTTTGGTGGTAAACTTCTTGTCACCTTGCACATCAAAGTCAGAATTTAGTATAGTTGGAGTTAGCATGATAACACTGTTAGTTTCAATACCACCATAGCCAAAACTCTTAGGTAAAACAGTCAAAGAGATTTCTTCTAAAGGATGTTTGTATCCTAGATACTCCTCACATGTTTTCAAAATCAGTTCCATGTCAGGTTCAAACTGTTTGATACAGTTGTTTAGCATTGAAGGTTGGGTGAAAACTCTAGATCTTGGTCCGATTTGGCCACTGACAATGTTACCGGACACCAAAGCAATTAGATAAGTACTCATTACATAATCTTGTTTGAAAGAGTAAACACCTTTTTCTTCATCAATTGAAACAGGTTCACCTGAGAAACAAACGTATTGAGGAGATCGGATGGTGGCTGTATAAGTGCATTTAACAGCAGGAGTGTCAAAGCATGGGAACATGGATCTGCAGTGAATAGGTTCCAATTGAGCATAAACGTACGGAGTGTCACCACTTTGTTCAGCAGTAAGCCAGATTAAAGCAGTACATTTGTCAGTGGTAGAGTACTTGACTTTTAAATCAACCACAGCACCAGAATTAACTAGCTCATAGAAGTCAGCATTGTCATTTTGCAATAGCGGAACACTTAGTTTAGAGCCTAAAGCACCATTGTTACCAGATCTTGAGTTGACAACAAAATGCTGAACAGGCTTGTCGTTGATGTAGCATTCAAAAATATCTAGGTAAGAGGTATCCAAGTCAATGGATTTGATGTCTTCAGATAAGTCAGCTTTCTTTTTGATGGTAAAGGTTGTGAACCCGGAAAGCAGCTTGTTTTTAAAATCAACGTCAAGGTTTAGGTCAATGTTCTTGACGTCTAATTGGAAGAAGTTAGACAAAGTAGATGGCTCTTTCTTAGGCAAATCTAAGTAATGCTTCAAATTATCTGGCAAATAGTTTTTTTCAGTAGACATGATTTGATATTTTTATGTTTGATGGTGTCTAGATAAAACAGTGGTATTTAATCTGGAACGTTTTTGATTTTGCATATCTGTTTGCTTTTTGTTGCTAAAAAATATTTGTAATTGTTTTTATAAACCATTTCAAAGGTTGTGAACAATTAAAAAAAAAAGGAGAAAAAGTAGTATTTATATGCTAAAGAATTGTCGAGGTTACTTCCAGAATTTAAATTATTCTCATAATGAGTATAAAACCTTATACCGTTTGATGCCAATGACACATTTTTTTCTTTTTTTTCGCCAGTGGAATAACGAATTCTCATTTTAAACTGCGCGTTTATATTCTGCATACTAAAAAAAAAAGTAAAAAAATTAATGGTTGCTAAGAGATTCGAACTCTTGCATCTTACGATATCCGAGTGTTCTCACATTGTAAGAAAGTAAATTCAAATTACTTGAATCGGACGCCTTAGACCGCTCGGCCAAACAACCTGTTAATTTTTTAGATGTTAACTTTTAAGCGTGTGGTAACTTAACCATCCTTATTATAAAATTACTCAGCGTTTTGTTAATTTGCTTGTAAAACTAAACAGCAAGACGTAAGCAGTAAAGACTGCGGGCCACTGAGAAACACACCAAAAACGTCTGGTCTTTAAAAGCAGCAGTCCACACTCGACCAAAGCACCAGTGACCGCTCGCGTGACCAAGCTGCCCCCGTATGTTTTGCTCTGAAAGGTCGCGAGCAACCCTTAGCAGCGTCTGCCTGAGTCATCCAAGGCGCATCACGCCGCAGGGCGTTGGCATGTTCTCAGGCTGCGCCAGCCACCCATTTGGTGAGTCCTGTTCTCCTGTCATTCCTGCTGCAAGCACTACGTGTTTTGCTTTCTTGCCATCTCCGCTCTGCTGCATTCACGTGCCTTAGCTGTTGCTGTGTTTGCCCGCATGTGACTTGTGCTTCGGTGCTCTCTTATTTTAGGGGAGGCCCCTCTGGGAAGAAGCGGCCGAAAAGTTTTCTTTTTTTTTTCATGGCGGCGGAAAGTTGGTAGATCTGGTGCAGCGGTCTTGCCATGGCGTGGTTTCCCCCATATATTGGCAGCGTTTGTTTCCAATGCTGAGCACATGATCCTTTATGTTTTTTTTATTTACAACTTTTTTAAAACTTTTTAAAACTTCAGTAAGCCATTGCAAGTTTTTGACAGTGCCTAGACACATTACACATTGTCTTTTTTCCAGCGTTTAAGCAGCTCTTCAAAAAGAAACAGCTCATTCATGAGAAAATCCAACAAGAACTTGCTGGAAAACAACAAACAAGCCCACCGAACTTATCCAAGCAAATTTTCCACGCCCTGCCAAAACAGCACTTTATTTCCTTTCGCATCCAACGCTTCACCGGTATATCTCAGCATAAAACATGAACTCCATCAACCACGATGCTCAGACCATTGCCACAGAGCAAACTGGTCAGTCCCAGTTCACCGACCAGAGCTACTTGTCTTCAGCAACAAACGCTGCCACTGCGATGTCGGCATACACAAGTGAAGGCCAAATACCCGGAAAATACAAAGAAGTTTTAAAACAGCCATTGGCCATCACTGTTCCATACAACCTGCAGCCAACAGAAATTTTGGCGCAAAGGTTCACCTGCTGGAAGGCTATAATCAAAGCTGTGTTGGTGTACTTACAGGAAACATGCTCCATACAGGATGAGATTGTTAGACAGCAAATAAGATTGTCGCATGCTATTAGCTTTCCTTTTCAAAATCTGCTGCCAACTGCAGAGGCACTCAGTGAAAAACACAAAGCTGATCCACACTCCATCAGTAAGGACAAAAAATCTGCATCCAACGGCAAAGAAAACCTAACCATGGCAAAGCTATTTGCTCCAGCAAGCAGCAAAAGTGTTTCTGAGTTGCCCCAAGTTCTAGCAGAATATCACAATTCCATGATCCATGCTGCCCAGTTTGCCAGTAGGGAACTAAACAATACCATCATACCTAGATTGGTCGATTTAAGAAGAGACTTGCAAGTTAAAATCAAAGAGATAAAGGAGCTGGAAACAGATTTTGCAAACAACCTGGACAAACAGTTGCAAAACACCAAAAAGGAACTACAGCAGTACTCGCAATCTCTGGATCAAGCCAAGTACTCCACAAATAACAAACTAGACCCTTACTTGTGTAAGTTGACACTTGACAGATCTATCAAAAGACAGCTGCATGAAGAAAATTTCTTGCATGAAGCATTTATTAATTTACAAACTTCTGGTGGAGAACTTGAAAAAGTGATAATACATGAAATCCAAAGTGCCTTGACCCAGTATGCAAAGCTGATGGGGCAAGAAGCTCAGTTGGTTTTTGACACTCTTATTTCAAAACTAGATTCTGGTTTTTTGAACGTCGATCCCGCTATGGAATGGTCTTACTACACAGAGTCTTCGGTCAACAAAGAATGTTTTATTCCTTTGGATTTGCCAATGAGACACTTCAGCAAAATTAATTATAAAAGTCAGTATGATCCTTTAGCCAATGAAATTATCTCAGGCTTTTTAGAAAAGAGATCGAAATTTTTGAAAAGCTACACAAGAGGGTTTTATTTGCTAACCCCAACATTTTTGCATGAATTCAAAACCGGTGACAGAAAGAAAGATGTGATCCCTATAATGTCATTATCTCTTAATGATTGTACAGTAGCTGAACACTCGAAAAGAGGTTCGACTGAATACAAATTTGTTTTGCATGCCAAGCAAAACGGTTTGATTCACAGAGGGCAAAATTGGGTTTTCAGATGTGATAGCTACGACACCATGTTCAAGTGGTTTGAAATCATGAAGAAATTAACTTCAACAACAGATCCCAAGTTAAGATCTAAAATGGTTTGTGAATATTTGAACTTGGACGCTGAAACTGGAAAAAGTTTACACAAGGGCCACAAGAAACCTGTTTCTTCAATTTTAAGCAATTCTCAAAAATCAGTATTGTCTAAGGAGTCTAAAACTAATTTCAAAAGTGCTAAGGACAACCTAACAGCAGCAAGTGCTCAAAGTGCTGCTGAGCCTCCAAAAACCTCAAACTCGGCTGTTCTGCCAAATAGGCCTATAACCCCAATCCAACAATTTCAAAGTATGCATATAAACGATAAAGTCATCTCTCCAGAAAGCCATCGCCAAGCTTTGTTATCTGAGTCTTCTAGTAGCATGTCAGGATATCCAGCAAATGAGCACCCATACGGTGGTAACTCTGAGTATGATGACAGCATTGTGATGAATGGGTATGGTGATAAATGGGAATAGCTGGCTTTTGAGATTTATCAATTTTTTAATATGCAAAGAAAGGCTGGATATAACGCACTATTTTATCTGTTTTCCTTTGAAATCAGCAATCACCTGTTATTTTTTTTCTTATTGTTTTTAAAAAATTTCTTATCAGTGTTTTTAAATTTTTTTATTTAAATATATACGATATGAATCTTATTATTATATAATGTATTGATTATTGACATTCTACATCAATTTTACTTCTTTTAACCTTGCAATCTAAAATATCCTTTGCTAAGTTAGATAAAACTTTTTCGTTGAAATCTAAATCGAATTTCTGATTAGAAAATTTCTCTAGAACATATTCATGGCCTCTTTCACTCAGTTGGCCCCATATTTTTGATTTAGGTCCAATATTATCAACAAATTTAAAAACGCTTTTCAATTCAGAATACTTTCCAGCAGATTCTTGATTGTAGTCAGGATCTGTTTCATCGACAAAGAATAATTTATCCTTTAGCTCCGAGAATTCCTGTTCATTTTTGTTAACCACAGGACCTAGGATATCTAACAGAGGGCCGGCAGAGGCATGAGCCAAAGGGATAGTTTTGTTAGCAAAGTACTCAACGACAGATATACCAAAATGTTCGTTCCACATTGTGTTCAAACCAAATTGAGATTGCTTGATTTCTAGCAACAAATCATCATAAGACAAATTAGTTTTGAAAATTAGCTTTTCTTCAGGTATCTTCAAACTTTTGTAAGCAATGTATTGTAATTTAGCTAAAAACTCTTCGTCCTCTTTGGATCTGATTGACCCAACAAATACCAAGTCCAGGCTAGTGGATAGCTTTTCAGCATCGAAAGTATCTAAATACTTCTTGTACTGCTCGATGGCCAGTTGGTGTCTTTTTTCAGGTCTGTATTGAGCTACTAAAACACATTGCCATTTCTTTTCAACATCTTTGGTTTTCTTAGCTTCATCAGCGTTCAAACAAGGAGGATAAATAATAGTATTGTCAAGCATTTTCCAAGTTGAATCCATGTGGTTTTTAGTCCAGGTAGAGTTAACGATGGAGTAATCAACAGAGTATCCACAAAACTTGTACCAGCAGTACAAAACCAACCAGTAAGCTCTTTTGGCTATAGACAAGTCATTCATTCCAAGCATATCTTTCTGAATGATTGGATAGTGAGTGTATGAGACAACTGGAATATCATAAAAGAATTTCATTACTGGATAAACAAATGGATAACCCATAGTGTCGATAAAACAATCTGGAGGCAATTTGCTGATGGCATTTCTTAGTAATAAAATAGAGGATAAGGCTTGCATAATCAAGGTAAAATACGGCCAGTTTTTTCCTTCAACTCTGTTTCTGCCTTCTAGGTAAATGAAGCAAATTTTCTTGACATCCAACTCAATGTCAAATTTAAACTTGACTTTTTCAATAATTTCTTGAGGCTTGATGTCAGTGTCACCAGTATAAATGGCAATTTTAAACTTTTTGTAGTGACTGTACTTGTCTAGGATGGTTTTGCACAGTTCCCAAAGAACTCTTTCACCACCACCTCCAGAGTTACAGAAAGGATGGAAAATACCAACAATAAACTTGTCATCGGTGTTTTGTTTGCCTACATTTTCACACAAATCATCAAAATGTAATCTGTCTTGCAAAGACAGGCTCAGTCCGTCGTTTTTGGCATTAGTCGAAATGTTTCCATAGTTCGAGTATGTCAAGGAAGCATATGGATCAACACTGTTCAGCAATAACCACCTTCTTATGCAACCGTTTTTGCCTCCAAAGTTGATTCTCACGGTTTTCTTTATCAATCTTTCTTTTGCTACAGGATCAGATAAAGGCAGATCGCTGTCTATTAAAATTTTCTTCAAGTTGTCTTTGTATCTTTGCAACCAGTTTTTTGGGGGCTTTAAAATAAATCTAGGCAAAATGTCAGAAATTCTCAGCAAAACTGTGGATACAAGAACAAAAAGCATAAACAAGTAAAAACTCTTTGAATGCGTGTTTCTAGATTTCAAAGCGCTGGAAATCGAATACTTGTTTTCGCCATCGAAAACATTTGGAATGCCTAAACCCATTCTGCCAGAAACTGTGCAAATATAATGTGTTTTGGTGTTGTTTGATGTGCTTTTTGCTACAATTGGAGAATATTCACATCCTCTGTTGCTTCTTGCAGCAAATTTCACCCAAGAGAAGTGCTTTATATACAAATTTTTCACGTTGTTCTATAAAAACAGCTGGCCTGATAAACGTTGCCAGATTTAAAAATTTTAATGTTCAAAGAAGTCGCTTCGCAATCAGTGCCCTTGGAAAGCGAGAAAAAAAGGACCGTGTCCGGAGATTGCCGCTGGCTGCTCCTGAGACAAAGAGTAAAAACGGTCACGTGATCAGTAAACTGTTGGATTTCAAAACATGCAATAAGATCACGTGCAAGACAACGCTACCCAGCAGTGGTTCTGGTCACGCCACCCCCGAGCTACCCGAATCAGAAAAAAATTTTCTGCTTTTGCTGTGCCGTGTATCACTTGTATTATTTTTAGTTGTTGCTCTGGGCTGATACTTGGAGTGAAGAGATTGGGAGTTTGTTTTTTTTTTATTTTTATTTTTTTTTCCAGTTGATAATATTTTTCTTTTTTTGGCTCTTAGTTTTATTTGATGTTTAGTTAGTTTAAATTTCTTAATTTGTTTAACGTGGCTTCATTACAAGTTCAGGCTCTTCTTCTCTGCAGGTAACATTTCCCTACAATCGAAAAAGACGCTCACCAAGACGCAACAACCACGCAAGAAAAAAAATGAACCAATTAAGTGCTCTTTCACAAGTTTCAGGATTTGTTTCAAACCTGTCAGTAGAAAATATCAAAAACGAAGCTTTAAATCTGCAAGCCAAAATCAAGCAAATAAGACCACCACAAGAATTTTTCGATGTCAGAAGAATATCCAAGCCTTTGAACTTTTCTGAAATTCAAACCAGAGTGGCCTACAACTTGAAGTACTTCCAAAGCAACTACACGTTGATTGTTTCTGGATTGTTCATATACACTTTGTTGACCAATCTGTTGTTGTTGTTTGTCATTGTCTTCTCCTTCCTAGGTGTTATGGGTATCAACAAATTGCAAGGCCAAGATCTAATAACTCCATTTGGTACTTACAAAACTTCCCAGCTATACACCGGTTTACTTTTGGTTGCTGTTCCATTAGGTTTCCTAGCTTCTCCGATTTCCACAATGATGTGGTTGATAGGTGCCTCTGCTGTTACCGTCATTGGCCATGCTGCCATTATGGAAAAGCCAATTGAAACTATTTTTGAGGAAACTGTCTAAGTGAGCATATTAATGTAGCTGGTTGTGGATCATAAATGAATAAATAAAACGTCCTAAGGCAGCAGCAAGGTCAGATCCAGCTTCACAGCCCCTGCGTCAACCCAGCCAAGTTATATATAAATATATTCTAATACTTCATTTTGTAAAAATATCTGTAAAAACGAGCTTTCCATTGATCAAACCTTCGTGCAGCTTGTGTTTACTTGCAATGCTTCAAAACTAAAACACGTGTCAAACAAGCGCTAGTTTGGTCAGCTCTCATGGTAAAAAAAAAAGTTTTAAGTTTGTTTATTTAAAGTTTACATTTTTTTTTTTTAATTTCCAAGTAATTTGTGAATAACAACAAAATGCTTATTTATCTAGGTAAACATGAGTATTTGCCAAATAGCAAAGCACAGTGTGTGTTTTGTAAACTTTCCTAAGACTTTTTGAAACAACAATTTCTAAAAATTGCTTTTGTTTTAACCTGATCGACGTTAAACTATATCAGGAAAGTACCCTGTTTGCTCTTATAGTTTCTTTGTCGTGCTATTAATAATAAAAAAAACCAATGGTAATCTTCATTGTTTGTTGAAGCACACGTGAATTTTCAGTTTGTTTACGCAGAAACACATGACTTAAGAAAAAGATAAACAAACAAAATCAATTACTTTTCCAAAAAAGGGAATAAACAATCTTTCGTAATTGGGTTTTTTGCCTTGTTTTCGTTTTTTTTTTCATGATTCAGATTTATTTATTTACTTTTTTTTTTTTTTATAATTTTTTTTTAAAATTTAAACTTTATAAATAGGCCAGTATGCTGTTAAAAATCAAGCAAGTGTGAGGACATAAATGCGTTCCTACATTATTCTCTTGTTGATCGTTGCTTATGGAGATATTGGAATTTTTGGCAATGTTTAGGGAATTGGGCGTTATATATAAAATACTCACAGCAGCAGATATAGGGGTAAGGAAGTGATTGTGCAAACCAAACAAAAAATTATCTGATTTTTATATCTCTTTTGTCTTTTCCTTTCCTTTTGCTTATTCTACAGAAATTTAGGCTAAAACACTGATTGCTATTTTTCAAAAGCTGATCAGATTGACAAATAAAGTGTAGTTTGTGTATTTTGATATTCAAATAATCAGCGCAATCTTAAGTATCCACAGGGCCCACTGAATCATGGATCCCAACACACCTTTCATAAATGAAAACAGCCATCATTATAACAACTATCCTGGTAATCCACCAAATAACAGAAACAGTGGCAACAACATGATCCAGAATAACAACAATGCTTCCAAATTTCAGCAAGGGGTTTTTTCCAACAGCGGAGGAAACTTTAATTCCATGCCTTTTCAGCAATCTCCAAACAACAGCTACCCGCAGTACTACTACGATAACTATCAGGCTCAGATACAACACCAAAGAAGCAACTTAGAAACGAAAAGCTTTATTAAAACAATGGAGTTTCAAAAAGAGCAAGAAATATCTAAGCAATATGCGCTAAAATTGGAAATGCTTAAGCTTTCTATGCAAGCTAATATACCTGGAAACATGATTCCTCAGCTATTCCATCAAGATAGTTATTCAAACAGCATTAAGCGAAACAACTCAATGCCTGAGCAATATGACTCAATCTCTTATACAAACAATGTGAGGGAATTACCACATCCAAACAGCGATGTCGTGTACATTGATCCATCTAGGTCGATAAGACTTAAATCATTTTCCAATGGAAACATATCTGAATGCGGAGATGACTCGAATCTGTTTTTTAATAAACCAGATGAAGCAAGAGACAGTGAACAAACACCTGAGTACTTGTCTCCTGGTCATGCCAAAGAACCGGAAATTTTATCTAACAGCAACACTGTTTTAAACTCACAATTAAAAAATCACAGCAAAAGAATTAATTCGCCTTTCAAAATTGGGGAAGCCGGAGTCAAAGCACTAAGTAGCCGCAACATTAGTATGAATGAAGATCACGAAAACTATTATGGAAATCATAGCAGAGCTTCCAGCGTTTCTAATTACGGCTTTGAAAACCAGGATCCAATGCCATTCAAACCCAAAATGCACACTTTCAATGCCGGAATTGTTGAAAAGAACGCTAGCACAAATTCTTCAATGGCCAACTCAAGAGTTACCTCTGTTAGACATAGTCCAAATGATGAAGTGAAAACTAATCAATCTTCTAACAAATTTGTTAAACAGCATAAAAGATTTAACTCTCTACCTTCTGTTTTAAAGCCATCAGCTCAGATTTCTCCTTCCAAACAGCAAAGACACAAAAGATCAAGTTCTGTTTATCAAAAAATTGGTAGTTTAAAATCGGACAATCAAACTACAGAAGCCTTATTAGCATTGTCAAAGAAAAACAATTTTGTTAGCAAAAATGTTAATATGGGGCTTACTAACAACAGAATAAATAACGGATCCTATTTGAATCATAATAGAAAAAGAAGTTATGATTTTGGTTCGTCAACTGGGTACAACAATGCTCCAATTGACCTTGATTTAATTAAAAAGCAAAAATTTATGAATTTGGACAATTTGAGCAAACCAATGAACTCTTCAACAGATCAAACAAAACAGTTTTCTCAAATGAATCAGGAAATGGACTATTTGGTAAATAGCAAATTTCAGTTTGGAAGTGAGGTACACATGGATCAAAAGCAGCCAGTTTTGAGGACACAAAATGGTCAAAATGTGCACTTTTCTGCCAATGATGGTGATGCTAATTTACAGGATCATGAAACTACCATTGATGAAGAAGACGAAGATGACGCTGCTTTAAACGAAAAAATTCAACTAAATACCATTAAAAAAGTAAAATTTGATGAAGAAGAAATACCCAAAACAGTTGAGCATGCAAGCAGTGAAATAAGTTCAGACAAAATCGGAAAAAGAACAAATAACTTGAAAAGCATATTAAATTAAACTGAATTTAATCAATAAACTAAACTTTTAACATAAATAAAATCGAAACAAAAAAAAGAACTAAAACTAAAAAAAAAAAAAAAAAAGAAATAGAGTCAGTGAAAGAAGTTGCATTACAAAACAGTTTCTTTAATAAATGATATATATACATATATGTTTAACTAATTAAATTCTGAAAACTTCATGTCTCCAATGTTTTCAATTTCTTGCACATTAATAGAGTCCCAATCAATGTTGTCACCCTGCTCATTAAGCTCACTTTGAATGATCATATAATCAAAATCTTCTTTTCTAAAGCTTCTACTTATAAAAGATATCTTTGAGGCCATACTTTTGAATAGCTCATCTAAAATTTCATAACCTTTAATAGAAGAATTTTTTATATCGTGGAAAGATGTGTCGCTAAATTGCAACAACCAAGTAATAATATCGTCAAACCATATTTTATTATAGATGTAAAAAGTATCATCATATCTAAAAAGTTCATGGATTTTCAACAAAATTTTTATTATCAACTTCGATCCACCTAAAAATGCGTAATTAACATAATCTAAAACTTTCAAACTCAATTGTAAGTTTCTATGCAATGGGTAGCTTAACGATTTTTTAATAGATATGATCAACGCTGCTCTTATAATGTCTTTTTTATCGTCAATTTCTACCAATGTTGCATTGATAATTGGTTCTTCGTGTTTCAATTCATCAACAGGATTAACTTCTTTAATAATAAAATCAGGTTCTTCTTTCTCTACGTCCATTTCAACATCCTCTTCAGGCTGTTTTGGGTTCCAATTACAACTTTCTTTAACTCCATAATTTTTCAAAAGCAAAGTCTTGTCTAAGTTACACAATTGAGGGGACAGTTTACCAATCAACCATGCTCTTTCAGATGTTTGCTCTCTTTTACTTGGCTTAAAAGTCGAGCTTGGGGTTTTGCTACTTGAGGCTTGATTATCCTCACAGTCATAATCAAATTCCATGTTTTGGAAAAAATATCCGAAAGTGACATTAATGATAGTTACTAAATTTTGTTTCCATTCTTCGTTTAAATCATCAAACTTTATGTTACGTGGTGAAGTATCTAATGGCTTAATTAAGGGAGATTCTTGCTTAACTAAACAGAATTTCTTGCTTTCATCTACAATTTTCTCAAAGTTTTCATGTTTTAAAGTTTTAGGTAGCTTTTCCCTCATTTGTTCTTGTTCAAAATCATTAAAGATTATTAAATCTCTAAATTTTGGCTTATCTACACCAGGCTTCATTTTAACCCATTTTAAAAAATATTTAATTTCAACAGGGATATACTTTAAAATTTCTGTTATACCATTGATATCCAAATCCTCTTTCATAAATTCATTGTCAGGTCCGTATTTGTATGTAATGTAATCGTTCATATAGTAGTCAGCATCAAATTTCAGGTTATCTCTATAATTTCTCAAATGGATCAATTCTGTCTCAAAATCGGTTTGAGCTTTTAAACTATCTTTTTCATTTTTTAAAAGAGTGGTTTCAGAAACTTCATTAATTTCGTTGTTATTATAAATCGAAGGAATTATAGTGTCTGCTGTGTATTTATTAGAAAACCCAATTTTTTTGTTTTCATCTTTAGTTCTAACAGATACATTTTGCTTGATTTGCCAATCAAATGTTTCACCTAACTTTGATAGTAAAGGGATGTCGTTTGTGTTGTCATCAATCTCTTGAATCAATTTGCCACTGTTGTTCGGTTCCGCACCATTTTGATTGTTAGTCACTATATCAAGCATTGAACTGTTCGAATTCTGATTTACAGTTTCATGTCTATTTAATAGTCTCAAATGGTTGTCCAAATCTTGGAAGACTTGATTTTTATTCACTTTAAAAAGTTTAATTTCAATGATATCATTGCTAGTTACGTCTTCAGAACTTATCAATTTGCATTCAAATGGCTGCTCCATTGGAGCTTGCTGTAAACCACTGGCTGTATTAACCTCTTGAATCATATTGTTGGTAATAATATCTTCTTCACTCATTAAATCTTCACCTACATTAAAGGTTAGTCTTAGATAATATGGTAACAATGAGAAGTTTACCATATTCTTGTTAATAGTAATGTCTAAGTTGCTTGTACTAAATCTAACATTGTTTATGTACACTTTAATTAATAAATGCAAATCATCTTGAATAATATCAAACTTAGGGGTCAACATCTTGAAATAAAAAAAAAAGTCAAGTTAAATGAAGCAAAAAAGTTTCAATTTATCAACAAATAATGCTGTATGGTGCTTTTTAATCAGCTTTTGATCTGGTTATTATTGTATTTAATTGTGGTTTACTAATCAAATGGTTAATTTAAAATGATTTTTCAGTTCTCTGATTAGCTTTTTTTTCAAAAAAAAAAAAAAAAAAAAAAAAAAAAAAAAAAAAAAAAAAAAAAAAAAAAAAAAAAAAAAAAAAAAAAAAAAAAAAAAAAAAAAGAAACTTAAAAAAAAAAAAATTAGGATACAAAATATAAAGTTAAAAAGAAATTAAAAGTCCGTTCTGATAGTTTGAAACAAACGCTCCCAAATACACCAAGCATCCTGATCTATGTAGCATGCAATATTCTAGCTATGCTTATGCTGTTCATTGCTTTACCAAAGATAGTAAAAAAACCCCTCGGTTTTGTAAAAAAAACAAACTTTAACCATTTTTTTCTTCAAACGCTAGAAAAATTGCTTGGTGTGAAATTTGCCTTGCTTAGCTGCGGCTTGGGCTAAAAAGGCTACAGTGCTACGGTGCAGCCGCAGTTCTCGGTTGGTTTTCATTGCTCTTCAACACCTTTAACAAACACGTGACAGTGGCTGGATCTTGAAGAAAACATGGTAGCAACGTTTTTCCATGGACTTGTAACAGCGGAAGTTCCACTTTTTTCCGATTTGTCTGTTGGCTTTTTTTGCGCTAAAAGAAAAAAGACAAAGGTGACATCACCATCATACTATGGTGAAAACAGAAGTTATATATTTTTTTTGCTAGAAAAAAAGTGAAAAAAGTCAAAAAATTTGAGTCACACTTTGATGACTGGCCCACAAGCTGTGTACTTTTATTAGCTTTGCAGTGGACTTGCAAGCAAATATAGCGGCAAGAAAAAAAAAAAGTGTTTGAGGAAATTGCCAACAAAATGATGAAATCATCGTTTTACTAATATAATTTATATTTTGCTCAGCCAAAATGCACACGCCCCACTTAAAAATGGTTTATGCAATAGATCAATGCAAAAATTGTTACTTACTTTAAATTGAATGATATCAAGGCAAAAAAAAAAATTACTAACTCAAACATAAATACTGAATATTACATCATTGTCACGTAATACTTGGGTCGAAAGAAAAATGCTCAAGGTCCTTGTTATATATAAACATTAGCAAAAACATGAATCACCCAATCTCTAATACATCTAAGTATACTTACTAGTAAAAGAAAAAAAAATATGACCAAAAGCAATAATATCTTATCAACAGATAATACATCCTCTAACCACAACACCCAAATATCCAATAAATCAAATATGTGTTCCGAACCAGTCTGTGTCCATGCTCCAAAGCCATTTTCTCTACATAAATCTTCTTCTGTTGAAGAATACTTAGAAAAAAACAAACAATGGTCCCAATCAATTACCAATGAAGTTCCAAACCTATTTACTGATTTTAACAGCAAAGGCCAACAACCTCACACTCTATTCATTGGTTGTGGTGACTCCAGATACAACGAAAACATCTTCAACGTCAAGCCAGGTGAAATCTTTGGTCTACAAACCGTTGGTAATAACTTAAACTTGAACGATGAAACTATTTTGTCCACTTTAGAATTTACTATCTTAGTTTTAGGTATTCAAAAGATTTGCATAGTTGGTCACACTGATTGTGGTGCTGTTAACTCTTGTTGCGACGATAAAGTTTACGAATCTTTACCAAAGAACTTGAAAAACTACTTAAGACCTGTATATGAAAACATCCAAAAAATTAAAATTGCTCACAAAGATGACATTCCTCCTATTGACAAGAAGCATTTGTCTTTAGAAAATATCAAAGCTCAAGCCGATAAACTAATGACTGTTGATTTCATTAAACAAAAAGTTGAAGACAAAACCTTGGAAATTTTGCCAATGATCTACAATGTTGAAAACGGTTTAGTTGAAACTGTTTAAGTTTTTAAAAAAAAAAAAAGCTAGCTAAAAAATTTAATAAGTTAACTTTTAAATTAGCTAAGTACACATTAATATGTAAATACTATTGTATCCGGAATACTAAAATCTAAATCCTTTATAGATTGATATATTTTTTTTTCTTTTACCAAAAAATCAATTGATTAAAACCGATTTATTTAAGTCTGTGTTAAATTTTTTTTTTATTTTATTTTTATTATACTTTTTTTTTTTTTTATTAAGCGGATTTTGTTAAAAATTGGGTAGTGTTGATGCACTGATTTTAGGTTAAGGAGCTAAATTTAAGTTGAAACAACTTAATCTCAAACTGCTTTTATCTGTAGAACAATATAGTAGCCAATTTTATTCCTAATCTTGTTATAATGGATTTATACACTTTTTTTTTTTTTGGAAGAATTGCGTGATTCTCTTGGAATATTATTTATGTAATTGCGGCTCATTAGCGGTTTTCTAACACAATTTCCATTCTTAGAAAAAAGGTTTAATTAATTCACTATTTTTTTGTTTAGAAAAAAAAGAAAAAAGGTTTAAAACACAAATTGTAAATCAAACTTATTCTCCATTTATCTAAATACCTTTGAACAATTTCAATTAATAAAACCAAAGTCTATGTAGGGACTAATTCTTTGAGTAAAAAAAACATTCTAGATAAGTCTTTGAAAAAAAAAAAAGAGCCATTTTATTAATACTTTAAAGAACTGGGCAAAAACTGCCATTCAGTAGCTCACAATTCATATTAACTTTTATCTTTTAAAGCTCTTGTTGTACAAGATAACCTTAGATTAGAAACATGCTACTATTTTTATAAGTTTAACTAAACTACCACTTATTTAAAAACATTAAAGATGAATATATATAAACAAAGAATTAAATAACGTTCAGTCAGTTTTTTTTGATTTATAGATTTCTTTTCTCTGTTTGTTGTTGTTACATAAAAATTTATATTAAAAAGAAGAACTAAAGTAAGAACCATGAGCAGTAAACTAGATAATTCTTTTTATGCACTTGCTTTAAATTATATTATTTTTTTTTTTTTAGAAAAAAAAAACAAATCAGTATGAAAAACACCATTATCAACTATTCTGGCGACATCTTGTCCAAAGACCATTTTAAAATTGACACTTGTGTAGAGTATGATGAACAATACATGATTTTCAATCTCAGCAAATTAATCAACACTTTTAATAAAACTCACTGCCAGCTGAAACAAATACTGTCTAAATATAAAATTGTGATAAATTCTCAAAACCTTGACGTTCAGTTGACACCTTTTTTTAAGTTAATTCAAGAACTGCTGCTATACAATTATAATCATTTTGTAAAATCTACAAGGAAAAAATCTAGAAGTAAAAAAAACACCCATCTGAAGATTTTATTTGTTTTATGCCAATTTTTTAAGCAGCCTTTTGCTTCAGAACAGATGATAAATGATATAGTGTTAAAAGCAACACCTAGCTCAATTTTAAATACAAAAGTGTCCAAGGTATTAGAAATAAATTACGATTCTCTTCCAATAGAATTTATTTCTAGTATGCCTAATAAGTCTTTTATGAATAAAATCAGAGGAGGAAAAATAAAGTACCAAGGAACTTGGGTAAATTTTCAGTTTGGAATAAAAATTTTAAAAACTCTTGGTGGGTTTGAGGTGCTAGGCTCGTTATTGCCTTCCATTGCCAAATACCTATCCATTGATATAAAACATGCTTTAAACCAAGTTAATAAGAACAAAAAAAAACCAAAAACTAACTTTTCTTTAAATCCCAAATCGTCGGTGTGGACTCATTTTCCTGAAGGATATTTAAAAATTAGAGAGTACAGATCACAATCAAGAATAGGAAAAAAAAGAGGCAAATACAAAAAAAGCAAAACTCCTAATCAACAGGTTCATGATTTATTATCTAAACCTTTGGATTTAGAAGATCATCAAAAAGAAAAGACGATCACTGATGTGGTTGATAGCAATAATATTGAAGAAAAGATATGCCAAAATGTTACTATTAATCAAAGAGTTTATATCAAAATTAAGCAAAAAAAAAGTATTAGAGATATAAGAAAAAATACTGCACAAAAAGAAGGTTTTATCAAAAAAAATTATGGCAGTTTGAAATCTATAGATTGCAAGCAGATTTCAAGTCAACTTAAAGAAAACTTTAAAAACGGATTTTTTGTTGAAAAAAAACATACAGTTTCACCTTCACTGTTAACAGTATGCAATCTTCATTATAAAAACTACATGATTGAAAAACAATTGCTTGAAATTGATTTGACAGTTTTCAGTGACATAAAAGAAAATTGTAAAATTTTGAGTTATTCTGAGAACTATGGTTTACAATCAAAAAACAGTTCAGAAGATAATAACAGTTTCGAGGTTGAAAGTTTATTGCCACCAATAAAGCTAATAAATAACAAGAATTTTAATTTTGATTTTTCCAGTCCCAAGAGACATAAAATGTTATGTTCAAAAAATTCAAACAACAAAGAATGGTCAAACAGTGATTATAGCACGCAAAGTGAAAACAACACTTTTAATGCTGATTCTAAAACTAGCATCACTACACCAAGATATTTTGTCAGTAAAGTAGTTGACATGTCTAAAGAAACTCTAGTTTATAAATCACCTCAAAATAATTACTGCAAGCAATTTTTGCTAGAAAAAATAAATCAACCTTTTAATTTTGACTGCTTATCAAATCCTAAAGGCAACGTTCAAAATTCTGTAAGTTTTGGGTACAATCTAAATACTAAAATATTTACTCAAAAAAGTAATAACTATTCACTTGAAAAATGCAAAATTTGTAGTATTAACCATCAACATAGATTATTTAGAAGCATTGCAGGCTGTAATTGCCTACATACTGAGGGTGAAAAAAACTTGTTTATTAAAAAAAATGATTTTTTCTTAGAGGACGACTTTAAGATAGATTCTAAATAAAACTTTTATTTGCAAAATTTTCTTATTAAAAGTTAGATTCATAAATAAAAGAACAGTTTTAAGTAAATTTAATGTAAAAGTTTGCAACAGAACTGATATTGTATAAGCTTGTCAACAGGTTTTTAAAAGCATGTATTTACTAAAAAGAAGAGTGCTGGTGGATTTAATCATATGAATTACGAATCAGTTTAAAATGCGGTTCGCAACCATTTTTTAAATTTTTTCAAATATAAATTTATATTTTGTTTTTTTTTTTTTTTTTTTTTTTTTTTTCAATTATCGTAGTAAAGTGTTTTAATTTTAAGATTGATTTTAATATATTTCGGCATAGTTAAGAAAATGTAAGCTAAACCCAAACTAGTTTACAGATCAATAATATTTTAAGTTTATTCAAAAAGGAAATACATATACTGTACCTTGAAAAAAGGGAATAGAGAAAAGACGTGCAAATTTTAATAAAAAATACAAGGAATGGATTTTATATCAGATTTTAATACTTATGAGGTGGAGGAAAATGAGAACTCCAATAACAGTACTCATGAAAATATTGAGAACAAGAAATCCTTGAATATGGATTTTTTCAACAGCTATAAAAATATGACTATGAGCAATTTTTTAGGAAGCAACAACATAAGCTCTCAATCTACGGCAAACTTTAAGAAAGTTGTTGATGATTATAACAAAGACTTGAACAGAGAGCAAGTTGAAAGCCAAATTGAAAATCTAATTAATAAAAAATTGCTTATTAACAATAAAAGTGTAAAGAGAAAATTTTTTGATTTAAATATAGAGGCAAAAATGAGCAACAATTTTTACAATACCAAACAACCTGATAAAGAATTGAAAAATGATTTGAAAGAAAACGTCAATTTTTTCGTATCAACCATTGATGGATCTGATTCTTTGGAAAAGTTTAACCATAACTCATTGGCTTTAGATAATATTTTAAAGAAGAAGGAAAACAAAAACAGCGATTTATTTGATTTCTATTTTAAATTTGAGAAAGATAACGCTGACACTTTACTTGAACATAGCGATTTCAGTAAAATCTCAAAGGCTTTTTTGTCTTTAGAAAGTAACAAATTGCAAATAGAAAAAATATCCGAATTTTTAAAAACTTTCTCTCAGCTAAATTCTGTGGCTATGGATTCAGTGAAACAGATGGCTATTTTTGAAGAATTGAATAAAAACTTTCAAAATTATAAAGAAAACTTAGTTAATGATGACGAATTGGATAGCTTCAGCGAACAGATTCAAGAAATCAAAAACGATAAGATAGAACTTAAAGTTTTAACACATCTTCAAAAACTATTTACCTTAAATGTTTTAGAACAACATGTTCTTTACAATGAAGCTGAAGTGACAAATGAAACTTTACAAATTATAGACAAACTACAGAAAATCAAACAAAGATGCATACATTTGGGAAATTGCAGTAAACTTTTAAGCAAAATAGAAACAGATTTGAAATTTGGGCTTAGAAAAATTTTCAACAATTTGATTGATTTGCTAAATGACACCAACCTAAATGATATGGTAATAATGCAAAATAAAGAACAAAATCAGATTAGAATTCGTAAATTTCAATTACAAATTTACTACTTGTCTGAAAATGATTTGGATTTATATCAAAATTTCATTAACAAGTTTGTAGAGATTGAGTATAAGAAAATCACACAAGATTTTTTAAGCCAGTTTCACATTTCAAAAAACAAAAAAACAAAAACCATTAACAAAAATCCAATTAACATATCTATGGAGGATCCTACTAGATACTTGGGAGATGTTCTGGCATATGTTCACTCGTTGATAATGAATGAGTATGATTTTATAGGTAATCTGTTTGTAAAAGAAAAATTAGGTGCTCTTGGAAACGTGTTTGACAACTTAGATGTTGTTTTGCTAAACAACATTTTTAACAAGTTTACAAACCTGGTAAAAATAAGATTAGAACAGGTAATTAAATTTGAAAAAGACACTGCTGCTTTGATTGAATACGTTCAAATTTTATCATTTTATAAAATGATGTACATAAAATCTGCTTTACCAGAAGATAACCTATTAATTGCACTTTTAGGAAATCTGCTACTGTACTGCGATGATGTTGTGATTTTTACCACAGAAAGCTATCTAAACGATTCTCTTCAGTATAAGCAACAGGTAGGAAATTTGGCAAACTTGGATCTTCAACCTCCTGAATGGCTGTACGAATATTTGCAAAAATTATCCATCATCTTGTCGAATTTTGATGATTACAAAACTTTGGATGTGTTTGATGCCAACTTTTTTAAGAAATTTGATAAAATTCTTATTGAGCAGCCATTAGTAACTGAGCTGAACAATCAATTTGCTCAAGTGTATCCACCTAAGTTGTTAAACAAAGATTTGAATGTTAAAATCAGCAGTTTAATTTTAAAATGTAACTGTTTAGATTTAATCAATTCCAGGTTATTAATGCCTTTTCATCACACCTTTTTTTCTGAAGCAGACAGCACAGAAACAAATTCTAGATACGTTTTTGCTATGCTAAACGAACAATTCAGCAAATGTTTAGATTCTTTAAAAGAAATAACTTTAAAAATTTTATTCAATGACTTAGAAATTTACGATTATTACAATTTGCTAAACATGATTTTTCCTATTAGCGAAGTAAAAACTGAATTGGACTATCAAATGTATTACTCAATTGCAGAAAATCCTATAATACAGCTGGATATAATCGAAAAAAGACTTAAAGTAAATTTTGAAGAACAACTTCCATTGCTAATGACTAACCTAGAAACAAAACTTTTACTAAACACCATTTCTTCTCCTTTAATTACTAATGACATTTTGAATGATTCTTTCAAGAAGTTCTTCAAGTTTTACAAAACATTCCATAACATATTGAATCTTATTTTTCCTAATGATTTGGAAAGATTAACAGGAATTTTCAGTTACACAGATGATGAGGTTTACACAATATTGGGTTTGGAAAATTATATGGATGACGATATTTACATTGAAAAAGATGACGACTAGTTAATATAGCTATTTATATAAAGTTCTACTGGCTAATTATTCATATGATTGCTGTTATGCTCCGGAAGTTTACCTCTTCCATATCCATTAGTTTCATAATAGTCCATAGGATAGGTTTCTTTAGTATCATTTCTATTTAAAGGCTTTTCTAATCCAAATAAAACATTACATTCGTACGGAGTTAGAAGCGGCTTATTAAAAGCATAGCCCCAATCAATTGAAAGTCTTGGACAAGCAACCTGCACAAAGCAATCTATTTCTTCAAACTCAGCAAGTTTAAGTGGAAAAATTTCACTCAAGATAATTTTATAAACTTTGTGACCTTTGGAACTAATTAGGTGTTCTAAGTTCTCAAGAGTTTTGGTATTTCCTTGTCTACCTAATGCACCTAAAATCAAACCAAAAACTTTTGCTGTTTTAGCTTTTTCAATAGCATCAGTTCTTATGTCAACAAGCTGTTTTTGATCATATTCTTCTATGGTAAACTGTCTGTTATATGGATCGTACTTATATGCTACCAAATGGGGGTTGTGTATCATCATTGATTCTAAATGGAATCTACCATCGCCTATGTATAAGATCGCATCCACTTTGTCATTTGGATCTAGTTCAGGTTGCAATTTTTTTGATGTACATCCTAAAATTTCACCTTTACTTAAAGGTCTAATTTGTGGTGTGATTATGTAAATTCCATGCTCTTCCAATTTTTCTTTTATAGAGTGCAATGCAGGATTAAATTGAATGGTAGACACAGTTGCAAGTCTTGTTCCTTTATGAGGGAAATTTTTCAAAATAGTTTTAACTAAATGAACTTCATCAATTTGAATAGTTACAAACACATACAACACTTTGATGCTGGTGACGTCAATAGGAACCAAACAAGAATGCGCATAATGAATAATTATGTCACAATCCAGTGATCTTGCTGTATAGTCGTCAATACAACATGCCCCATATGACACATCGCCCATAACAACAGTTTCCAAACCTTCGTAATCAACAAATTGCTGTAAGATGTCAGAAATGATTAAAGAGTAGATAAGCAACCCCTCAGGAAATTGTAGCGCAGCTCTTTTGATCTTATGCTTGTTCAGATTATAGATAGTTTTATGGATTTCAAAGTTGTAGTTCGAAGGCAGTAACTTGATGGCCTCGTTTAATTCTTCATTTTCTAAAATCTCTTTTGGTATTTGGTTTAGCAAATGAGCAGCTGGTCTTTTAACTCTGCTTTTTCCCGGATTTTTGTGCACAGTTAAAGCATCTTGTGTGATCTCCTCACCTTCCAAAGAACCTTCTGTTATTGGGGCTTGTGCTTGTCTTCTGCCTCCTCCGAATCTACTAGGACGCTTAGCAGATGCTGCGCTTTCTGTGCTCATTTTATGTTTTCTAATGCCGTGATTTTTTTTTATTGAGTTAGTATGGTTTTGGCTCTAATCTATAGAATTTAATGTTTAGCAATATTATCAACTTGCTTTAATCAAAGCTTCCGATCAATAACAATTAACTATTAACCTATTTAATATCATGCAGAGTATAGAAAAAAAAAAAGTTACATTTTTTTTAAAAAAAAAAAAAAAAGAAATGTTACTTGTTTTTCCATCCTACATTATTTTTTTTCTTATTTTTCGGTTACATCTTGCGCTCCTAAAAGCACACCAAAAGTATATATAAACGCAGTGTATGACACGTGACACACATTTAAAGATTTAATCAATTGATATACAAGCTACTTTTCTTCAGCTGAGAAGCTGTGCTTACTGGTCAAAGTAACTTCACTGCAGCTGTCATTTGTTAAGTAAAAAGATGGTTTTGGATGTTTTTTACTATTAGTTAAAGAGAGTTGTTTGGAATTTAAAACGAAAGAGTCCTCGGAACAGTTGAGCTTTTCCTCGAGGTTGCTGTCTTCCTCGTCTTCACAATCAGATCTACTATCAACAATGTCACTTTCAGTTTCCTTATTCTGAATTGTTTTAATTTTTTTTGTAACAACTCTAAACACAAGCTTTAAGATCATAACAAACCATATTATTTGAAGTGTCTGCAAACATAGCAGTAGAGAGATCAGGCTAGTCACTGCGACAGCATGCTTTTTTGTAAAGCCTAGGTAATTAGCAGTATAATTTTTTAAATCAGTATTCATTTGAGGAATTAACTTTTTAAAAGAATTAAAAACAACTAAGTTGTAAAGTACATGTCTTCCTAAAATCCATGTAATGACAAACCCAAACAAAAATATGAAATCACAAACATTGGAGATACAATTTTTGAATAAAACAGCATGTTGGGGTTTAATATCCATCTGATCAAAAGGCAGAACAACTAGATAATTAAGAATTTTAGAAAGTGACAGAAACAAGTCTGTAGTATCTGTTACCATCATAATAATATGCCCAACATATTTTAAATTTTCCACACCAAAAATAAATTTAGTGTGACTATCGGAATCAAAACTTTTTTGTTTTAATAGCAAATGCATACCAAAGTTATTTAAAGAGCATGTGTATGAGCCTACAGTTAAAACTAAGGTCACAACATGATGGATAATCATTTGATTATAATCTTTTCTTTTTGTTTCTAAGTTAAGTAAAATGTATATTAATTGATACAGATAAGCAGAAATTTGTATTAGGTAGTACAGGTTCAAAATTGGATAGTCATATTTAGCAAAAACCTCGTCGGAGGTCAAATTTTGAGCAAATTTGGAATGAATTGATTGTGGAACAAAAATTTTTTTTAATTCGTTCCAAGTTGAACTGAGTGTCATTTTTGAGCTTTTATTCATGAAACTTTTGTAAAAAATGTAATACCCAAATAATGTCATGAGTGTAAAATACACAAAGTAATAAATTTGTTCAACTAGCGATTTTAGCTTTTTGTATTTTATTAATTTTTTCTTCTTTTGGTTAAAAGCATTGTAGGTAAACACTAGAAAGAAATTTATGATAACAGCTCTTATAATCAAGTGCAGCAAAGTAAAAAGCATTACAATGGTCAAATCTACCATCCAAAGCAACACAGCGTTGTTTGAGGATGCATTTTCAATTTTACTAAACTTTAGATGATTGCTAATGTAGTCAATAAAACTAGAAAAATTAAGTTCAGTGTAAAATATAAATCCAAAAAGCAAAAACAAGGTAAATGTTGACCACTTGAATATTTTATTGTTTAAATCATAATATGTCTTTAAATCTCTGAAGTAAGAATCATCATAAAATTTGTTATTATGCGAAAAAACCGTTCTCATTTTTATTTTTCAAAAAAACACAATATGAAAACTGTTTGCTGATGGTCCTGCATTATTTTTTTTTATAAAGTATTGTTAAATAGTTAAAAACTTGAAAATAAAATCAACAACAAGACTTAAAACTTAAAAACTAAACAATTATGCAAAAAGTAATCAGTTGATTTATATACAATCAGATAAAAACAGAATAAGAGAAAAACAAGCAACAGTTTTTCAAGATATTATTTTTAGAACAAGCTTTACAATCGTTTTATTGTCCTTTTTTGTTGTTATAAATTATTTGATATAATTTTGAAATCTGATGACTTTGTATATTTGCCAGTAGGGTTTTCCTAAAATAAGACACAAGTAACTTGGCTGTTTTTATTTTGGACGCTATCCACAATAAACACCTCATTATCTTGTTTATATAAACGAGGTTTAAACATCTTATTTCAGTAAAATGGGGGTTTGTTTGCTGAATTAAAATTCTGTGATGAAGATTATCGCAATAATGTTTAAAGTTTTAGTTTCGCTTTTGAATTTTTTTTTTTTTTTTTTCAGAAAAAAAGCATCGTTATCGTTTATAATTTGTTTATGAAAAAATTAATTTTGTTTGATCAAATTGGCATTAAACTTTCGTTTACATACCTTTAGCTTTCAGTTTTAATATAGTTGAATTGCAATTTCAGATTATGATGATTTGTTTTGATACATTTGGTATAACAAAAACCGAACCCATTCCTCATTATATTTATTTTTTTGCAATTTATCGTATTTTCCTGCTGGATTGACATTTGAATACCCTGTCCAAAACTGATACAATATCATGATATCTTTCAAGCACATTTCAATTTCCTCAGTGTTGATCAACGAGTAAGCAATGTATTCATTAAATTTTTGCGTTTTTTTTTTAATCAATTCCAATTCCAAGGTAGCTTGCTTCAAATCTTCTTGCACCTCTTCGTCTTCAAAATCATATGACTCTGCGTTAACATCTACTTTTAAGTTATTATTATTCCGATTGCTTTCGTTTTCTGCACTGGCATTTGACAAAGGAGAAACATTACTGTTACCGATGCCAGTATTGGCAGCAAGACTAGGCTTAGTTTGAGTGCTATTTTCGTTTGCGGTTGCTGCACTTGTAAGACCCAAGTTCATTAGCATTTCATCATATTCCTCATTAGGGATCACAAAACCTTTACCCGAAAAATTATTGGAAGTTAGATCAGACAAAGAATTGTTGTCAATTGCAATTGCGTTATTGTTCAGGATCATACTACCGCTACCAGGGTTACTTATTGAATTGTTCACGCTTCCGGTATTCGTTGAATATATGTTTAAGCCAAGGTCCGTATGCATATTTTTGTTATTAACATTGGTGTGGTTGGTGCTGTTTGTAAACTTTTGTTGGGTTTTTTTGCTTTGCAAATCACCCATCAACTTGTTTATTGACTTTATTTTATGTTTGATTTTATTTTCCTTTAAAACAATTGCAAGCAGTGAGCTCGTTATTGCAATAATATGAGGGTAAAATAGCAAATGGCAGTCAGTCACATATGAGTCATTGATTATTGCCCATGAGTCCTGCAAGTATTCATAGTTCAGCAAATAGTCTTCAATATGCTCTAGTTCGGATGGCTCAATAGTTTGCTTTATATAATCAGTGTAATTCTGTAAAATTTTTTTCAGCGAATCATACGGGTGATAGATGATCATGTATGACTTTAATTCTTCTATAAGGTAAAACTCAAATTCTGTAATCTTAGTGCAGTCCGAATGAATAAAATCTGGCCAAAACGATTTAGCTATAAGATTCAGAGATTTTATGTGGATAGGACATTCTTCAACTTTGCTTGCCAGATACAAACATGTAGTAATTAAATAATATACGTTACACTCTTTGATGCTGCACTTAAGTAAAAATCTTTGCACATAAACCATTGCAGTTGAAATGATAACTTGCTTTAGCTGAAACTTTTTCCCTAGCTTCATCAGCTGCAGATATAGGTAGATTCTTAAATTGTAGTCTCTATCATAATGGAGCTCTTTAGCATATATTGATATCTGTTTATTTTGTGGTAAGTTACTATCATTGTCTTTTACTTGCAAAGGAATCGTCAGCCAATTATTGAAATATTTAGAAAGCTCTTGCTTAAAAAGATCTAACCTTATATCATTCAGCTCACTTTTGGTGTATAAATTATCGTTAAATTGACTCGAAGTCCAGTAATTTGCTGACATGTATACTATTAAACTTATAGTTCCAGTGTCTTTTTTAGTTTGGTTTTTTTTTTATTTCTTTTCTGTATTGAAATTAAAAAAAAAAACTAGATGAAAATTATAATCTTTTTTATAAAAGTGCATATGGTTTTTCTTATTTGAAAGTAAAGGTTTTCTCAAATCATTTAGTTCTAATTTAATTTTTTTTAAAAAAAAATAAAAAAAAAAAAAAAAATCTAAAAAATTTTCTTAGCGCTTTTTTTTTCTAAATTTGCAAAATCTGGCACATGATTTGAATTTTTGTTTTGGTTATTCAAGCGACTATAAAAAATTATACTTTATTATCAGCTTTCAAAATTAACAAAACAAACAAGTGAAATACAAAAACCATACACTGTGCATTAAACTTAACCATTTGAGCTTATCATTACTGTATATTTTTATTTTTTCAAAGAATAGAAAAATTATTTATCAAAATGCTGATTTTAAACTATTTTGAGTATAAACTAGCCCTTACAGCGCTGTGCTTGCTAGTAGGATACGTATTTTACCGCAACACATACTTCACCAAGAGCAGGCAAAACAAGTATCAATTTTTTTTCACCAACTACTACGACAAAACAACTAAAAAGATCAAGTCTAAAGAGATTACAATTAGCTCTAAAAATTATGCCAAACCAATATTTACTGCCCAGATCATTCCTGATGTGGCTGTTGTGGTGCAAAATAACAAAACATCTTTGAACAAAACATTTTTTCTAGGCAACCTGAAGAGTTTTCTTATTGTTGAATACCTGGCGAACAACTGCAACTTTAAGTACAAGTTGATTGCTGTTCAAAAAGATGAGGCATCAAACAAGATATCAGAAACAACTATCCTTGATTCTGACACATGCGATAGACTCCCCCTGAAGATAATCACCGATGTATACAACTTACTAATGGACATGTGACCTGTTGATATTTTTCACATTATATATTACGGATTTAATATGCAATGTGAGCCTAGGCTACTGAACCAGTTTCCGTTTTGGGAAAGGCGCTACTAAGGTTTTCAAGGGCACTCTTTTCCCTTTTAATATATGATTTGTTTTCATTTGCTATGGCAGCTGACTTTTCTTTTTTTTTTTTTTTTAAAATTTCCTATTTTAGTATCATAGTTATTTATGAAAAAGAAAATTTTTTTTACATCCTTTTCACGGTGGGCTATATAAGAGTAATGTGTGTTTGATACAGAACATTTGCAATTAAGACTATATATTCGCTTTTCTTAGGTTTTTATTAATAAGAACAGAATTTAAAAAAAAAAAAAAAAACCAACAGTGCTTGTAAGGAGAATTGTCGATCGAAGCTTGAACATGAATGTTTTTTTTTTTTAAAATGAAAATAACGTTTTTTTTGTTTTTTTTTAAAATTTTATTAAAAAAAATGTTTGCTTTGGGTAGAAAGTCTCCGATCCTGATAAATCTTTTATGGAAAACATAACAGAGACTTAAACAATTATATGATATTGCCATTATTCAATTATTTAAACTCTGTTAGGTATACATACTCTTTTTGTTGATTATGTATATCTTCTTTCCCACTAGTGGAATATGTTTAGTACGTTTCTATTCATTTTTTAAATGATATAGAAATTGGAATAGCATCCATTCCAATTAAAAAAAGTAGTGGGTGTATATTGTTAAATTCATTTTGATAAAAATTTTTAGTAATGTTGCTAGTATGAAATTATTTTTGTATATGCAACTCCTTTAAAAATTAAACCATAGTTATGACAATTAGTGTGCGTTAAGATTTAAGTATTATTCACTTAGTACTGTGTCTTTTAAAACCGCGAGGTTGACCATCACTTAACCCAATGGAGCTTACTTTTTCTTTACGATAACTGTTCTTTATTTTTGCTTTCACAGTCTGTTTCTGGTATGATAAAAATGTTTATTATCTCATAGCCAGATAAGTATAGTCACATATACCAGATTGAATTAACACAATTAGTTTTTATGATCACTTGATTGGCTAATTGTTTTGTTTTTTTTTCTATTAAAATTTGTTTTATGGTTTTTTTTCTTTAAAAAAAAAAAAAAAATAATGATCTGTTCTATTTAAAATTAAAATGATGAAATATTAATGCAAACATAGAGTCAAGCTCTGAGCACCGCTCAAAAAGACGTGCAGGGACGAGATCTTGCTTATAATATAAACTGACTTAAAATTAATTAGAACAGAAAAAAACTTACAAAAACCAACCGTTAAGATTTGCAATTAAATGTTTTTTGTTCTTACTGAAGCTTTCAAACTTACTCCGTAATATCTTGTTTATTTTTTTTTTTTCAGACAAAAATGAGTATTTAGTGCTAATGTTTAATAACGATCATTTTCTTAAACAAGTGCTGGCTAAATTTCTCTCTATCAATTACGTTATTTTTCTTTAATACTTATTTAAGAAATTGAAAGAAAAGTAAAGAATTGTGAAGTTCACAAATGATATGCATAAACCATTTCTTTAAAAATTGATTTAACAAAAAAAAACATGTATGTGTGATTATACAATATATAAGTAATTTACTTAGTTTTGTAATTCAAAGAAGTAAACAACTAAGTAAAACAATATGTTTACCCAATTCCAAAATGCCCAGTTATCAACCCATACACCGTCATGGATATTTTCTGTGATGTCGAACTCAGATAAGTTCAGTTTATTGAACACAATTTTGACGACTTTAGGTATGCATTCTTGTCCCCAGATGCACAGTTGGTCATCGATATCTATTAATGAAGTGCTGCTGTCTTTACAGTATTGCAATGTTAAATTTGTGTACATTGCAATTAAAATACAGGGAGAGTAGACATATATCATATCCGTAATTTTATTCAGCTTGTTTTCTTTTTGCTGATCAGCATTCGAAACTTCGCGAACAGAGAGAGTATACAAAACATTTTTATCGTTATTTGAACTTAAAACATCCATAGCGTTATTTTCTGAACTTGTAGAAGATTCATTTCCTGTTGCTGTTTGCAAATCTTTCAAACCTTCTTCATGAGATAGGTTGTCTTTTAATAATTCGTCAATTTCCCTGTCTGTTTCAACATCATGCTTGATATGAATATAATTCTTATTAAAGTCAGCTCCTGCTTTGGAATTGCTGAAAACCATAGATGGCACGTCATTGTCACTTTTGCTACTTGAAGTTGCATTGCTGTTATTCTTTGATCTATTTAAAGTTGGAATGATTCTTGTTGCTGAATAATAGACTAAAAGTCTGAAAGTCAAATTTGTCACCACACTAGCTGTAAAACTTTGCTTGACCATGTTTGATGAGATTTTGTAAACTGATATGATTGATTTCGGCAATATGTTAAACAAGAAAACAGCAACTAAGTCAACAAAGTTTCTTGTGTCATCAATTTTATTGTAAAACATAACGTAAGACAAAACTTTGTTGACAATTTTCCCAACATTGTTATGATTATTTGCGTTGTTTTGATAGTATTGAGCAGAAAAAAAGTTTCTTATGTTGTGATTCAAATTGTTGTTTTGTAGAAGAGTCATTTGCTGCTGCCAGGTTTCGTTTAATTTGTCCATAATATCCAACATAGCAGAGTCACTCAAGACTGGGTTGATTTGGTAGATGCATCTTACCAAATAGGCAAATATCAAACTACTTTCTAAAACCGAACCCTTTTTCGAGACTATACCGTAAATACCTATAATAGACACCAAGGCAAAAAAAATACCTATAAGTGTTGCCTCAATAGCGTTTAAAGTGAAGTTGGGCAAAATGTAGATTTTATACAGGTAGTAAAAGGATATTGTCAGCAAAAAGGAAGAGCCTATTAGTCCAAGCATATTGTAAAACGAAGACTTTTCTTCTTCTTTATGAACAATCATTGTTTTGCCATTGCTGTTGTAATAGTTGAAGTCCTGCACCGATGCTATAGATCTTAAATCGTCGTCGTCATCATCCTCACTGTCATCTTCTTCCTGCAATTCATCGATACTGTGGGAGGGCTTCATGATATCACCCTGAGAAACTTTGATAGAGCTTAGCGAAGCAGTGTCTTTTGACGTAGAGATATCAGAGTTGGTTGAAAAGGTATTTTTCACTGAGCTGTTGCTAATGTTCCTTACAATACCAGAAGCAGATGGGTTTATTTGAATTGCAGCGTTGGCGCTGATGTTGTTATAAGGTTGCTTTAGAGTTTTATAAAGCTGGCCAACTGTTTGAATGAATAAAATTACAAAAATACCTTCAAGCAAGGTAAAAAAAGGAGTTGAATGGAAAATCAACCACTTCCAGCCGTTCAATACGTAAACGTATATGGGCCACACATCATTGATAATCAGATTGTGCATAATGTTTAGAGTTTTTGACAAAAACAATATGTTGAAGTCACTCTCATTTTCGAAATGAGCAGTTAGGTCTTTGATGCTGTTGTTGTCAAAAAATGAAAGACATATCATGAGCAAGGGAGGGATGTAGAACAACTGCGCATAGTACATTATTTTGATGAATAGGTTACCGTTGTTTTTGAAAATCTTGTTGTTGTTGAAGAACACAAATTTCATCGTTGCCAATGAAAAGTATATGAGAAAAATCGTAACAGTGAAGCATAGTCCGCAGTCTATGCCCCCTATCTGGAAAGAAATGGGTATGGTGATTATGATGTTTAGCAAGTATATCATAGAAAACAAGGTCCTCACGATGTGGTTGAACTTGTTTTCCTTTGACATTGTGCTGTTTTGTTTGAGGTCTAGGATATATTCATCGCTGTTTTTGTTTTTGAAGAAAGGATCCAAATCAAGGTCCAAAAGCTCTATGCCAGAAGGCTCTGGAATCAGATGGTTGAAGCTGGCCTCGCTGGTGCTTTCGTCTTCTGCCATTGGTTGGTCGTGGGTGTTTGTGCAAGTGGATTGCTGGCTGGGCAGAGGCTTTGTGGTCTTCTTTTATGTCCCTGGTCGCGCCTATGAGATGTGTGTTTTGGTTTCTATCTTGTTATGAGCTTTGAAATAACAGACAATGCCAAAAATACATGCAGAAATGTAAGAGTTCAAGAATTGAAAACCATAAAAGAAAAAAAAAAACGGCCCATGAAAGAGCTCTTCAGCAAGAAAGATGAACAAGCGGAGTGAACAATTGAGGAATTACGGGAAATACTGGAAGGATCCTAGCGGAATCGCCTTCGAAATGACCGATATGCATTCCAATGCTCGCTTATCAACGATGGATCACACCACAGAACGAAACTCAATGTTGGCAGGCTGGCACGACACTCGAGAACAGCACAGCGACGGAGCGTTTTCTCGTAGTACCCAATTTTTTTTTTTAAGTATATTTTTTTTGGTCAGCTGTCCATTGGAAGCAGCTTTCACGCGAAAACAGCAACCAGGCGATAAAAAGATGCCAGGCCCTGTAAGAAAGAATGGCTGGCGAGCAAGGGCGGTTTCTGGCAGCTGGGATGCCTGGATGCATAGGTACCCAGAGATTGGAATATGCGCATGATCAGATACTGGCAGATGAAAATTTTTGAAGCACGGCATTAGACACAAATAGACTGGGTGCATGGTTGGCAGCACAGAAGAAAGTCCGAAGCGCTTCCTAGGCTGCCCATTTCTTCTTTTGGCATCGTGCGGTAAACAAACAAAATAGCAGCGCTGGAAAAGGAAATGACGCGGAACGGACAGCAGTGCGGAGTTTTCACTGTGCCCGTTTCAGGACAAGATGGGCACGTGAACAATTTGCGGCTATGTCCGAAAAATTGCTTTTTTTTCAAGGTTTTCAGTCTGGCATTTGTTGGTGCATTTTTTTTTTTTTTGGTAATTTTCAAAACTGAAATTTTTAAAAAAGAATGCAGCTTTGAATGTCAACATATTAGTGTGCTTCAGAACAACTAAAAACTAACCAAACAAACCAAAGAAACACAATCACAATCATGGCAGGCTACGGGGCAAAGAGCGGAAGAAAAGAGCTTAGACACAACATCAAAAAAATTGGGGAAAGAAGACCTCGAAACACCCAAGCGGGCAACGATAACAAAAAGTTCAAGCCAAGCCATGAGTACGTCCAAAAAACCATAGAGAAACAGGTATCAGAGGATTCTGACGACTCTGAAGACGAACTTGATGACTACAAAACAAAGGACAAAGTGTACAGTTCTTTGCTGAAACTTATCAAAAACGAGGATGAGATTGTTGACGATGAGCTAGAAGACCACAACAACAACTCTGACTTAGAAGACGATGAAATTATTTTGAAAAATAAAAAGAATTTTAATTCTGAGGAGATCTTTAATGGTGAGTCAAGTGCTGACTCCGAAGAGGAGAAAAATAACAATGTGGATGATGCAGACGACTCTGACGTGGATGCAAGCAAGCCTAACAAAATTGATTTTTACAAAAAACAATTTGATGTTTACAACGAAAAAGATGTCAGCAAGCTAAAAGAACTGAAAAATCAAGCTAAATTTAACATGGTCAGATACCCAATTTTGAATAGCAACGAGTCAGAAGATAGCGGCATAACAAATACAATGGTTTATATGAAGCCTAAAATCAATTTTGATGATAACAGTCTTGAGCCTCCTTTGCTATTCAACAACCTGTCTTCATATCAATATAAACAAAAATTAAAGCTACATAATCCTGCATTATTTGATCCTGATTACAATTTTACAAATTTACAGAAAAACATTATTGATCCTATTAATCAATACAAAGATCTTTTATACACCTATCAGGAATTCAAACACGAACAAGAGTACAGAGACATCTATGTCATGCATATTTTAAACCACATTTTCAAAACCAGAGACAAAATTTTGAAGAACAATTATAGACTAAGTCAAAAACATGCTGGCCAAGATGGCGAAGAAAACACCCCCATTAATGAGGATGATGATTCATTTAAAGACCAAGGGTACAACAGAACCAAGTGTTTAGTCGTTTTGCCAACAAGACAGAATTGCTATGATGTCGTTTCTAACTTAATATCAAAAAGTGGTATTGAGCAAGTTGATAAAATCAACAAATTTAAAGATCAATTTAACATTGACGACGATGATTACTCTTTGGAAAAGTTATCCACCAAAGACGAAGATTTCAAGTACTTGTTCAAAGGTAACACTAATGATTTTTTTATTTTAGGATGTAAAGTGACAAGAAAAACTTTGAAGTTGTACTCTGCTTTGGATTCTAGTGACCTCGTATTTTGCTCTCCTTTAGGTTTGAAATTATTGCTTGAAAGCTACTCCAAGCCTAGAAACGATGCTAGCAATGATGCCCAAGATGAGGACACTAAAAAAATGAATGAGCAATTGGGTATAAAGTCTAAAAACACCAAGTTTCATAGACAAAGCAGAGGTAAAAAGAACACAGATGACTTTTTAAGTAGTGTTGAGATCGTTGTTTTAGACCAATTTCAAACTTTTGAATATCAAAATGCTTCTAATGTCATTAATATTATGAAGTCCAATTTGAATAATTTGCCCCAAGAACAAACTTCTGATATGGACTTTGGTAGAATTAAGTATTACTACCTAGACAATTTGCAGTCTTTGTTTAGACAGACTCTAATTTTCACTAAGAACTTGTCTGTCAACAGCAATTTGATATTTAATAACTATTGCTTGAACAGAAACGGTAAATTCAAAAACTTAATAAAAATCAATGACCTGAAGTTCTCTTCTTTAAATTATTTGAAGATGTATAACAACATGATGAAAATGAAATTTCAAAGATTTGAAACTTCTAAAGACCCATCTCAAATGATTGTATCCGAGCCGGATTACAGATTCAAGTTTTTTATTAGTTCTATTTTGCCAAATTTGATAAAAAACGAAGATAATGGTGTTTTGATATACATACCGGATTATACAGATTTTTTGAGATTGAAAAATTACATTGGTAAAAACACTTCTTTGTTGGTAGATGATTTAAACGAATATTCTTCTGTTCCTAAAATCACTAAAACAAGAAATTTCTTTAAAATGACAGCCGAAAAAGCTGCCAACGTCAGAGGATCTAAGAAAATAAACGTTCTTTTGTATACAGAAAGACTGCACTACTATAGAAAGTATGACATAAAAGGGATCAAAAATCTGATTTTCTACAAACCTCCAACTGACTACAAGTTTTTCCAAGATTTTTTGAAAATGATGGTTAAGTACAACTTGACATATAATAAAAATGCCAATGTGGGTAAGGAGTCTGATGAAGAAAGCGACAGTGATGATGAAGGAGACGGATTGATGATGGAGGACTTGATGGTTAGATGCATTTACAGCAAACTAGATAGCTTGTATATGAACAGACTGGTGGGTAACAAAAACCTAGGTGTTTTGATGTCTGGTAGTAATGACGTTTATGAGTTTAAATAATAATCCTTATATACAATTAGTTATGTTACTTTCTTTCTCTTCCGATTGTTTGTTTGTTTGTTTTTTTTTGTTATTTCAAGTTTCATTAACTAAGTTCTAATTCAGCTTATTAGTTGAGAAATTCCCATTGCAAACAGCAAAGCACTGACATAAAAGCTTGCTCTTTCTCCGATTCTGGCTAGCTTCCAGAACAAACTCATTATGCTGTTCTTGTTTTGAGCATTAGGATTTTCTTTATTGACAATTGGATTATACTTCTCCAAAATGGAAGGCCACTGCAAGTGGACGTATGTGCATGAGCATACTAGCAGTAGCAGTATTTTTGTCAAAGAGTATAAACTAAAAATTGCACTCATATTTGTTGCCTCTGTGTGTATGTTTTTCTTATTATTATTGCTAAAATGCCGTATGAATCTATATGTTCCAACGGTTTGAGGTTCATTTTCTTTGTAAAAAAAAAAATCAAGCATGTTCACGATCAGCATTCAACTCTTCAACATTCAAATGCAATCACATTTTTTAAAAACTCTAATAATGATTACTATTATCGTATTTTAGGAACAGCTACCCAGTCGGTAGCGCACAACCTATAAAAAAATTTTAAGTCTTTCTTCAAAAGAAAAAAAAAAAAAAATTTTCTACCCAAACAAGAATTGCTTCAAAACGCTGTAATGCCATTTTGAAAATATGCAAAAAAGAAAAAAAAAAATTTTTTCAGCAGATTGTTCAAAGAATATTATTAATTTTGATATACACTATTTTAAATCTATTGCATAACAAATAATACAGAACACAGTGAGAAGAACAAAAATTAAAACCCAATAAACATAGAAAAGCCCAGCATGTCTAAAAACTGGAAGAGTGCCAAGAACTTGCTTGAAGCTACAAGCGACAAGCTTATGAACAGAGTATATGAAAAAAAACCAGTCTGGTATGATTCAATCATGAAATACCCACCTTTGAAGCAAACAGTCAGATCTCCTACACTAAATAGAAAAAGCACATTTACAAAGCAAGATACTTTGAAGGGCAAAACAAGCATCAGTAGCTATCTTGATCCAGAAGCAAAATACACTTTTGATACTTTAAGCGAACTAAAGAACACAGCTTTGCTGCAAGGGAAATACCTGAACAACGCCAAGCGTACAAAGAAAGCTATGATAAGAAAAAACTTGTACAGCAACACAAGATCAGACAACCAAGAATCCTTTGCTGGTTTACAGTTTCTAGAAGATAAAATCCAAGACAAATTCTATAGCCAGCATCCATGGGAGCTAGCTGTTCCAAAACTACTAATTGAGCAGCAATCCAAAGTCATCAACTTGGATTTAGATTGGTCAGTTATCAACCCAGCAGGTGTTCAACTATCCGGCTACTGTGTTGCCAAAAGAACTATATACTTAATGGAAAAGAGCAACTTGGGTTTGTTAGATGCCTACAACGCTGCTGTGCATGAGTTTTATGAAATAAGAATAAACGAGAAAATCGAAGCTAACGTGGCCATGGAAGAAAATGAGATGTACGGTATGTTATTCAGCAATTATCAAAACGGTATCATTGATCAGCAGTTCATGACTGAACAGTCTCACATGACTGAATGGAAGAATTCTTTACACTTGATTTTAGACGACAGCAAGGCTAACTAAATAGAAAACATCTCAACTGCCCAATAACGGTGCATGTTCATGTATATATATATGTATTTAAATTTTCTTATCTAGCCAATATGGAAAATATGCTTAGAGCAGATCAAAGTGCTACCAAAATAGAAAGCAAGTATCATGCACCATTTGTGTTTCTTTTTCTTTTTTTATACTTTGCTCCTTTTTTCATCTTCTTGTTTTCTGTCATTACCATTGAAGTTTCTATAGTCAAACTTTAGCAGTGGTATGCTCTTCGAGCAGCATAAAAGATGCGCCTTATTGTTTAAAGCTGCTTAAAGGGCACAGCCATTGCCATCCCATGGAATAAACCGATCGATGTTTTAAAAAACGCTTCCATGCAAATGTAAAAAAAAAAAAAACAGATATATACACACGTGACTTGTTTGCACTTTCACGACGGAATATTAAATTTAACATTGTGCCAACTTTCCGTCGCAATTTTATGCTTAATTTTAAATTAAAAAGAAGTAAAAAAAAAAAGTCATGACTATTTTAATTTGAAAAAACACCTACCAAATGAAGCTTACAGTAGCTTAATTGAACTGTTATAAAATTCACCTGTTGTAGCTGACTGGTTTAACAAGTTGCCTTTTTTTTGATTTGAAAAATTCAGTGTTGTTACAATTTTAATTGTGAAATATATATTGCTATATAAACAGCTTCATCTCTTCGTTTAATTAACGATTCTGGTTTTTTGATGTGTTTAATGTTATTTTATTTAGAAATACAATCTTTCAAAAAAAGGAGATGTAACTTTGAAAAGAAAATGAATATACAAAAAAAAACCGTGTAAAATACATTATAACAAAATAAAAATGTTCAAACAAAGTATTAAATTATTGCAAGCTAAATCGATCACCGTTGGGTTGATTCCAGGTGATGGTATCGGTAAAGAAGTCATTCCAGCAGGTGTTGCTGTTTTGAACCATGTTACTAAATTGCCGCAATTCAGCGATATCAAATTTAAGTACATTCCTTTAGAAGCAGGCTGGGAAACATTCACAAAGTACGGTGAAGCTTTACCTGATTCAACTGTCAAGTCTTTGCAAGATGATTGTGATTGTGCTTTATTCGGTGCAGTCCAATCTCCTACCACCAAGGTTGCTGGCTACAGTTCCCCAATTGTTAAGCTAAGAAAGGAAATGGGTCTATATGCTAACATTAGACCTGTTAAGGAAGTTGTACCAAACGCCAAGTTTGGAAAAGTTGATATGTGCATTGTCAGAGAAAACACAGAAGACTTATACATTAAGAAAGAAACCACATACACAGACGCTAACGGTAAAAAAGTTGCTGATGCCATTAAAAGAATCACTGAAACTGCTTCAGAAAACATTATGAAGATCTCTATGGAAATCGCTGCTCAAAAAGCTGCTTTAACTGGTAAAAAACAAAAATTGACTGTTGTTCACAAATCCAATGTTTTATCTCAATCTGATGGTTTATTCAGAGAAACTTGTAGCAACGTTTACAAGGCTGCTCCTCAAGAACAACAAGACAAGGTTATTTACAACGAACAAATTGTTGATTCAATGGTATACAAGATGTTCAGAGATCCATCTGAATTTGACTTTGTCGTTGCTCCAAACTTATATGGTGATATTTTATCCGATGGTGCTGCTGCTTTGGTTGGTTCTTTAGGTTTAGTTCCTTCTTGTAATGTTGGAAAATCTATTTTCATTGGTGAGCCTTGCCATGGTTCTGCTCCAGACATTGCTGGTAAAGGTATTGCTAACCCAATTGCCACTATAAGATCTACCGCTTTAATGTTGGAATTCATGGGCTACTCTGAAATGGCTGAAGTAATTAACAAAGCCGTTGATGCTAACGTTGTTGAAGGTGCTATTAAAACTCCTGACTTAGGTGGTTCTTCCACTTTGAACGATGTTTTAGAAGACATTTTAAAGAGAATCAACTAAGCCTTAAAGTATGTTTTACTTGTTAGCTTCTTTTTTAAAATATAAAAACATAATAGAATAAAGCTCTGCTTTTCAAATATTTACTGATGATTAATGAATGGTGTATATAAAATTGTACACATAAATGTGAAAATGATTTTCCTTTTTTTTCTTTTGAATTATAACTATTATCAATCAAAAAACTTATTTCTTGCTTTTTTTGTTCTTATTTTGTTTTCTTTGGAATCCACAGACAAAAAATCCAATACCACCATCTTCTTCTTTATTTAATCTTATGCAAGCATCTTGAATGATCTTTAATTCATCAAGTGAAATACCTTTAACTAAAGATTCAGAGCCATCTTCGCTAATGTAATCCTTAAAAGCGCTGTCCAAACCTCTTCTTTTCCACGAAGGAATGCTCTCGCTCCTTGGAATGACTTCCCAGTCCGGATGCTTCATCAAAAGGTTTAAAACAACTTCTTCGTTTTCAATAGTATTAACAGAGCAAGTACTGTATGTTAACTTTTGCAAGTTTGGTAGACGCATAGCATGGGCAACCAGTGATGTTTGGAAAGACGACAACTTTGCTAGTCTTTCGTTTTCTTTTTCAGTGTATCTTTCCAAATCAGCCTTGTTCAGGTTATCAATACTCTGTCTGCCGTAGATACCTGACCCAGAGCATGAAGGATCTAGGATAGCTTTGTTAAATTTGAAAAACTTGGAGTTGTAGATGTTTTTATTTCTGTCGTTGTTACAAAGAGTAGAAAAATCGCCATGGAAAATGTCGATTCTTAAGCTGCCATCATCAAAGTACTTTTCGGTTTGTTCTGAAACTGTTAAATCTGGGTTGAATTTTCTGGTTTCAAAGCCAGCGTTCTTCATCATGGTGTTCAAAACATCACTTCTTTTGTCATTTTTTTCAAAAGCAATAACTCTAGGAATAGAGTCTTCATTGGCTTCTTCATCAGCCTCTTCCTCAGCAACGCTTTCAAGTGGGTCTTTTACGTATATGTAGCCACCCAATAAACTGGTTTTGTTACCAGGGGCAGCACAACAGTCCATAATATAATCGGTCTTCTTTACATCTAGAATTTCAAGAGGGAAACATGAGCCTCTGTCTTGAATGATAATTTGGCCAGATTTGTACCATTTGCACTTGCTGATCTTGAAGTTCATTGAAACAGCAAACAGGTAAGGAATGTGATCGTCCTCGTAGATGCAGTCTTGATTTTCTTGGACGGCTTTCCATGAATCAACCTTGTGCTTAAAGTTGTTGACAATCTCGTTTTTAACAAGAGTGATTTTTTCGTAGGTTCTCAGCTTAGCCAAGTTCAGTCTGAACCATCTTACAGGCGGTTGATCTAGAGCCTTGGCATTGCCGTTGTGCTTAGATAGATACTCGTCTATGGAGGAGACCTTGTTGATTTTTTTGAACATTTCCCATTCTTTGTTCAGTTTTTTGTTCAAAGAATCCATGAACTTTTTCAGGTAGTGGTTATTAGGCAGCTGGACTCTCTTGTTTTTGGAAAACAAAAGATCGTTGATCATCAAATACAAAGTGAATTTGTTTGGCTTTTTGCCTTTTTCAGCTTCCAGTTTGGCCAATGCAGGCTCTAAAGTCTCAAGGTTGTCGTATAAATACTCCAAAATCTCGATGTGCTTGTACGCCTCAATGGTGCAGGCAAAGACATTTTTCAGATTCTTGTTGTTTAGCTTGAACTGCTTGTGCTTGGAGATGATGATGTTCTTCAAAGAGCCACTGACAAGCTTGTTGTTGTTTCTCTGGTTGACCAGGTCCTCAAGAATCCAGGTGCTGTCTCTGTATATTTCCATGTTTTTGGTTTGTGCTGGTGTTTCAGTCTGCTGGGTGGCTTCTCATGCTGTTGCCAGCTGGCTCTCTTGTGCTCATCCGCTGCGTAGAAGACCGGCCATGAGCGCCCGGGCCTTTCCCAATGCGGAAATTTGCTGTTCGTGTAGCGTTTTTTGTTTCTGAAGAGCCTGCCCGAAAAAAAAAAGTGAAAGAAAAAAGAAAAGAGAAAGTCACATGGCCTCCGACGGAGATAGCAGCGCTTTGTCGCTGCCTCCAACATGCATTTGCTGTTGCGCCAGCACAGCCAAGAACAGAACTAGCAGCACATTTTGCAGGCACAAGCATAGTAGCAAAGCAAAAAAAGGATCAGAAGCATTGTCGTCCTTGGCAACTTGCTTCAGCCATCGATGCTGCTGCTGTCATGTGTGCACCAAATGCTTGGGACTGCTTGCACCTGTGGTGGGCAGGGGATCGGGCATATTTTTTTTTACCTTGCTTGTTTGTTTTTTTTTATTTATTTATTTATTTATTAGATTTTTTTAACTTTTTTTTTTTCAATGTTTTAAAATTTATTAGGAAATATATTTCATACCATTATAATTTAATTTTATTTTATTTAATTTAATTTAATTTATTTAAATATTTATTTATTTTAATTTGACATTTTTATTCGAGGTTTGGATTTTTATTTTTTTATCTGCTTAAAGCGTTTGCTTTTTCAGAATGGTTGTCTTGGACGCTTGTATGGACGCTCTCTTTTCTCTGGCATAAGTCCTTTTATTGGAGGCTGGTCGCAGTTTTTCTTCTCTTATGTCTTTTAGACTGGATTTTCTCTTGCTAACCAACAGCACCAAACCCCCGCAAGAAACCCAGCAAGCCAACGCACACAGGCTTTCATTTTTCAAAAAAAGCATACACTGGTCACTTCTTATTGTTCGCAATGTCATTCTCAATTGGTGAAAAGCACAAGCAGGTAGTCTCTGTGGACTTCAAAGCTTCCAAGAACGAGCACACAGACATGGCTGCTGAGTTCAAAAAACAGAAGCTAGAAGCACACGAGTACGATCCTTCAAAAACAGGCTACTGCTACGATGTGAAGATGAGATATCATTCCAAGATATACCAATCGTACTACGAATACATTGATCCGCATCCTGAAGATCCAAGAAGAATCTCGAAAATCTACAACAAAATGAAAGAAAACAATTTGCTAAGCAAAATGAACAAAATCGACATCAGGCCAGCCACTAACGAAGAAATCTCCAAAATCCACACTTCAGAATTGCTCAACACCATCATGGGGCTGGAGGAAAAAAACCCCAAACAGCTGAAAGAGCTGACCAACAAGTCTGACTCCATCTATTTCAATTTGGAATCTTTCAAATCTGCGAAGTTAGCGGCAGGAGGTGCCATAGAAGCATGCAAAGCTGTTGTTGAAAACAAATGCCAAAACTCTTTTGCTATCATTAGACCACCTGGCCATCATGCTGAGCCTGACAAGCCCTCTGGATTCTGTCTTTTCAGCAATGCAGCTATAGCTGCTAGGCACATATTGGACAACTACCCAAATAAAGTCAAAAAAATCTTGATTTTGGACTGGGACATCCATCACGGTAACGGTACACACCTGGCTTTTGAGAACGATCCAAACGTCTTGTACGTCTCTCTGCACAGATTTGAACTCAGCAAATTCTACCCAGGAACAAAGCTTGGTGACATAGACCAGGTGGGCAAAAATGAAGGTGAAGGTTTTTCTTGTAACATTACATGGCCTGTTAGCGGCATAAACGATGTGGAGTATATGTATGCTTTTAGAAAAATAGTGATGCCTATTTGTGAAGAATTTGATCCTGACTTTGTCATAATCTCATCTGGTTTTGACGCCGCTGATGGTGACGTTATTGGCCAATGCCATGTATCCCCGCAATGCTATGGCCAGCTGACTCATATGGTCAAATCATTGGCCAATGGTAACCTAACTGTTTTGCTGGAAGGTGGCTACAATCTAACTAGTATAAGCAACAGCGCTTTGGAGGTAGCAAGAGTTCTGATGGGTCAGCCTGCTAAACCGATTATAAACAAAAAACTGTCTACAGGAGAAATCATTTTGCCAAAGCCAGAGGTTTTGAAAAATTTGCAAAGAATCATCAACTTGCAGTCAAAATATTGGAAATGCTTAAGAAACGATAATCACAGCATTGCTGAAATTTACAACGAAATTGGAACTATAGACACTGTTTTGGGATACAAACAGAAAATTCAATTTGATGAGTCAGGAAACGCAGAGAACAGTGATTACGACCAAGATGATAAGAAAGTGCAAGAAACAAGACTGGTTAACTCATTGGTCACAATGATTCAAGAGCAAAGATTCAACACATTCAAGGACAAATACAATGCTGACGCTTTTCCTTATTTGAATATCTCGGTTTTTAATGAGCTAAGAGAATACATTATAAATCCTTTGATTGCTTTTGGAAACATTGTAGAGGCTGAAGAATTAATTATTCTGGTTCACGATGAACCGAACATTTACTTGCCAATGCAATCTTCTAATTTTACGAGCACTCCCTCCAACTTGGTTAATCTGCATAATTCACAGGTTTTAGATCCGTCTTTGAAGCTTATAGAGTGGGCTCATCTGAATGAATACCCAACTATTGACGTCACTTTGCCCTTATCAGATAATGCACCACTTGGGCTTGCAGTTTTGCAGTCTTTATGGGAGGATTATTTGTCCAACTTCACCAATTTGAAAAAATTTGCTTGGGTATCAATTGGTTGCCAAGCATACCAGCAAACAGCTCAAGTAGTCTCAAATATTGGTACACCTGAATTTAGAAGTAAGTGCAAAAGCTTAATTTCTTTTGTTAATCATGATTCTATATCAGTGAACAATCTGAAGTCAATTCACCAGAACTTTTCATCGAACACAGGTGTCAATCTAGTTGACTGGCACTACCAGAACTCGTTGTTATTACTTGGAAGCAGTCATCAAATTTTCCAGCCAGCAGAAAATGTCAATAAAAACAATGAAACCAATCCAGCAAATATAAGTGGGCACAGCAATATCCACAACAATAGCAATAATGGATCTGCCACCAGTAACAAGCTTTCTTCTTTAATTTCAAATTCTGCTGATGATTTTGACTCTTCCGTTGATGAAAAAGAAAACAAAAACATAACCATAACCAATGACCTCAACAATAATATCCTCATTAAAAGTGATTACATCCAACTAAACAGAGTTGAAAATGAAAATTTGGCTTCTATAAATGGTGTATCGACCTACGATCAAATTAATCCTGATAGCAACATTGTCAATATAACAACTGTCAATGAAGGTAGTTCAGTAGCCCAGCCTAAAATTAGAAAAAAATACGGAAGAATTATCAAATGTGACTCTTCAGGTCTGGGTTCTGTGGGACTATATGATCTAATGGAGGAAAGATGGGACGAGTGCACTGATTTTGTTTTAGATAGCTTTGATGATTAGGTTGGTTCTTTTTTTGTTAGCAAGTAGAACAGTTAGAAAATAGGATCCTAATGAATTTACATATATGTATATATTTGTTTTAGAAAAGTATATATTAGTTTCATTTGTAGACTTCATATCACACTTATGATTTTTGTAAATCTGGATACTTTCTATCAAAGCTTTCAATATCTAGTTCTACCAATTTTTCAGCTTTCAATGCTGCTGGTTTTTTGGGTTTTGGTGGTGCCTGGATTTCTTTAGGTTTTTTGGGTTTGACAGGGACTCCTTTGCTCTTTGCCAAAGGACTGGCTGGTGCTGCAGGTGGTTTTTCAAAGTTGTGATTGAGCTTTTGTTTTTCTGCTTTCTTTGTTTCTTCAACTGTATATTTACCATATCCGGTGGCACTTTTTTCTATTTGAACGTCTGATTGCATTAAGGTTTTCATTCTTTCCTGAATAGATCCTGCAGTAGCATCGTTTTTTATACTTGGAGTAGTATTTGATTTTCTGAAAACTATCGGTTTCTCTGTGCGCTCAGGAGTTTTGGCCGCTTGTTTGGCTTTAGAACTTTCATCAGTACTACTTGTTTCAAAATTCAAAGTGGATCCATAGCTGTGTTTTTCCAGTTTCGCAAGAGTCACCAAATCACTGAATGGATCAGTAACTTGCTCTTCAACTTCATTTTGGCTGTCTTTAAAAACCCCAACTTCTGATTTTGAAGTATTTGTATTGTAAGAAAGTACATTTGATGTTGTGACAGAAGGCAGCGATTTCGTTTTTGCCAAATTCAAAGAAGAGTTCATTGATATTTTGCTTGAAACTGTACTCAAAGGTTTTTGGGCAGATACCTCGACCATAGACTTTGCTTGCTGTTCTTTGAATGCTTGAAGTTTTTTTAGTTGCTCTTGTTTTAGCATTTCTCTTTGGTTTTGATGTCTCTTTTGCATGTCTTGCTCAGCTATTCTTTGTCTCTTTTCATAGAAATTTTCTAGGCTGCAAGGTTTGTTTTCAAACTTGCAAACTTGCTCCAACAGTTCGCAAATATTGGGTCTTTTTTTAGGATCAACCTGAAGACACCAAGATATCAAAGTTTTCATGTTGTTGCTATAAAAAGGAAAGTCTGAAAATTTAAAATTACCGGCTAAAATACCGTTGTTTCCTGAGTTGTTAAACTCAAAAGGTGTTGTATAATAGCAAAGCTTGTACAGGTAAACACCAAGAGCCCATATGTCAGATTTTTCATCAATTCTCACATTTATTTGGTTGTTGATTGCAACCTGTAGTATCTCAGGAGGTCTGTATTGGGCAGTTGTGTTTGACAGCAAATCATTTTTTGCATAATTCAGCTCCTCCAAGTTCTTAGGGGGTCTTATAATTCCGCAAACAGACCCAAAATCACACAGTTTGAAGTGGAAATCTTTGTTGATTAAAATGTTTTCAATTTTGATATCTCTGTGCAGCAGGGGAGGCTGTAGCCTGTGCATTGCGTATATTCCTCTGCACGTCTGGTCAAAAATATTCAATACTTCGTTTTCTGTGAATCTGTTGGTCAGTCTTGTGTTCATATAGTCGATCAGCGAGCCATTCTCACATAGCTCCATTAGAACCAAAACTTCATATTGGCCGTGAGAATCAAATCTGGAGGCATTGGAGTCTATGTAAGTCACAATGTGCGCGCTGTTGTCTTTCAGTATCCTCATGCAGTCTACTTCGGCTCTCAGGATGTTCAGGGCTTGTTTGTTCTTGACAATGACTCTTTTCAAGCAGCCTATTTTGTTGTCAAAGCCATAGCTTACTTTGTACACTTGAGCAAAACCACCATTTGAGATGTGTTTGAGTATTTTTACGCCACTGGTGTTTCCTATGAAGTTGTATGTGTATCCTAGCGGAATGTAGTCAACTGTGTCGCTGGACTCCATGTTGTGGTCCAAATAAAGAAAAGCAAAGAGGTTGTGATGTGATGCTTACTCAGGAATGCGAATAATGTTATAGTATGTGTTACAAGAGCAAATAGCTTCGGTTACTTTCCTGTTGTTGAGATGCAGTGGCAGCAGTCCTGGTTGGGTAGATCAATAACGTGTATTGAATGAGCGCCAGAAGTTGATGTTGGCTTGTGAAAAAAAAAAAGGTGCGCTGTCTTTGGTTTGCTGGAATGATTGTTAATGGGACTCCCTCGAAGCAAAAACTGCTGATTTCTGCTTGAGGGTAATAACCAACCAGCGCATGACTGAGCGCAATCTGAGTCATGCACTGAGAACCACCTACAAGCTCAACATGTTCAAACATCAAACCTTAATCCTAAAACATAACTTCTAAAAATCAAATTTAAAATTAGAAATATAAAATTTAAAATTTAAAACTAAATTTTTTTTTAAAAAAATTTTCAAGGGAAATCCTCAGTCCCGTGATCATTTTAGAAAAGTTCCAACCATCCTCCAGCCTGAAGAATCCAGGCAAGAAAAACTGCACATGCAGCTTGAACGCCTGGACATTTTAAAAACGAGATGCTGCAACAGCAGCTTGGGTAGACGAGGCTCACCAGAGCGCCCAACTGTCGAAACGCCAGCAGCACTATGGGCCACTTCAAATCACACACTATTCTTGCGGAGCTTGATTTCAACGAGAATGGCAGCGTCTACACAAACAACATCATAGCCAACGCCACGTCGATTTTCACAAGCACTTCCAGCGGCCAGGTTTTCAGGATAGACCCGCAAGGCAACAAGCTCCTGGTTTTCAGTGACGAGCAGCGAAACAATGTCCAGAGCATAAAGGCTGTAGATGAAAACAGCATCTGCGTGGCCTACGACAACGTCCTCAAGGTGCTTGACCTGAGAACAAATTCCCTGCACGAAGCGGTGTTTGAAAAAAGCTTCAAAGAAAGAGTGCACTCGATGGATGCGCATCTGGCCAGGCTGGCCTTAGGGTTCGAGCTGACGGGCCCTGACGCCCCAATAAGAATATTCGACATAAGAAAAGGCATGGGCACATCCCAGATGGACATCGTTCAGTCGTCACACAACGACGACATAACATCGCTTTTCATCCACCGTGGGAACCCGGACCTGCTGCTTAGCGGGAGTGTGGACGGCACATGCAACCTGTACGACCTGGCCAAGTACAGCACCGAGCTGCTGGACGAGGACGTCATCGAGGAGGTGATCACGCTTGATTCTGTTCACAAGTGCAAATTCATCAACAAGATCAACAAAAGAATAGGGATCCTCACCCACACGGAGCAGTTTGGCACTTACAACGTGATGTCCGAGTCAGAAGACAAGGTTCTGTTTGGGGACCTCAGAGGTCCGATGGAGTGCAAGTACGTCATCGACTTCGACGACGACTACGTCTACGGCGGCGACATCGACGAAAGCAAGATGTCCATCTACTCGTACAGCTCCAAAGGCAAGCTGAAGAAGCAGATTGACATCCGCAGCATCCACACCAACGAGGTCATCCGTGACTTCAAGATGGTCGGTGATGTCCTGTACACGTGCGGCGAGGACGGCAGGGTGTGCGTTGTGAAGCTGGAGCGTGACGAGAAGGCCATTCACGTGAAGCCCAAGAGCGGCTTCAAAAAAAAGCACAGAAAGAAAGACGACTCCTCGTCCATAAAGTACGCTCCCTACTAGGCTTCCTGTGCTGTCACAGTGGTATGTATTCCTCCGTATATAAACCACACGTCGGTTTTCGTGTTATGTTCCAAAAGGGAAAAAAGGCGTGCGAAACAACAATGTGGAAAAAAAAAGCATAATCCGAATGTTGGCTTCGGGAAAGAAAAAAACGGAAGTGAATTAACCAATTTTTTTTTTTAAAAAAGCTTCATGTTGTTCAGCAGAGCCCCAAGAACAACCCAGCCGCTGCTTTTTTTTTCTGTCTGATTCCCAAGAGGTACCAGCGTAGACTCCACCCAGCAGCCACACCCTGGTTCAAATATATCCTGAAACAGCTTTCTACCCAAGCAGTATGAGCAGTATTATCAACAAGTCAAACACCAGGTTCAAGCCAAAGTTCAACAGCAGGCCCAGCACCAGGCCAGCAACCAGCGATGCCATTGACCCTCTGAGCAAGCTGACCGAGCCAGACAGCTTGCTCACCCAAAGCGTTTTGACTCAAGTCGGAGCAGCACCAGAAGAAAACACCACACACGATGGGCCAACACAGGTGTTTGAAAACGGCAAAGCAGCAGACTCCTCAGGAGCAGCCGCTGGCTCAATTAAAGCGAGACGTGCGAGCACAAGGCTAGGCTCCATCTCAAACGGGACACTTGACAACAGTGTTTCGCGAAGACCGTCTTTTATGCAATCGAGAAGACCGTCCGTGGTCAGCAGCATGAGCAGTAATCAGACCCAGATTGTGGCAGCACCTACAAGAATAAACGACATTCTAACTACAAAAGCAGCCACCAAGTCGTCAAGCTGGAGACAAAATGTAAGCAAAGACTCAGCCTTGCTAGCAATGAAAAGAAAGAGAAAAAACAGTATTCAAAATATGAGCAAAACAAGCTCTGCCAGACTCAAGACTGTGTCGAAAATCAGTGCTGTTGGCAGAGACACAAAAGAAAGCAGCTCTGAAGAGCAGCTAATCAACGCAAGCGCCAAAAGCGAGTTTTTGCTGGCTGAAGAAGACATGTACAAAATCAAATCATTAAAAGATGTGCCAAAAGTTCTATCGGAAAATGAATCTAAGTTATTTACTTTTGATGACCAGACATTCACTATGGCTGAGCTGTGTAAGCACAGTCTTCCTATAGGCACTGTCACTGCCAACTACACTATATCCAAAGAAGCATCCAAAAAAAAAAGAGAGGAGAGAGAAAGAAGAAAGGCTTTAAGAAAACTTGCCAGAGAACACAACAAGTCATTGACTGATTTAACAAAGGAAGAAGACGAGCAAAAAGAGGAAGCAAGAAGAAAAGAGCAAGAGGCGTTGCTGTCAATGGAAATTCCGGACGCTCCTGCGCAAGGAAGTACTGACTTGCAGTTGAAGCTGGACAAAGATGGTAACATTATTTTAGATGAAAACTCTGCGGTCATTGATAAGCACGAGCAATTCAGCTTGATTAACAAGACAAAAGAGATCACACAAGAAACCAATTTTACAAATCTGTACAATAACGGCTCATACACCAAGCAACAGTACACTGATCCGTGGACTGTTGATGAAGAAATCAAGTTTTATAAATCATTGTCCAAGTGGGGAACTGATTTCAATTTCATAGCTCAACTGTTCCCATACAGAAACAGGAGACAGATAAAGCTGAAGTTTAGCGCTGAAGAAAGGAAAAATCCTGTGCTTATTGAGCTAGCATTGAAAAGAAAGCTACCATTTGATTTTGACATGTTTGTTAAAGAATGCAAGATTGCTAACACTGATAACACTGTTTCCAAAACTGATGGTGATGATGAGAATATCAATGGCTTATCCAACACTGTAATTGCAAACGGAAAAATGAATATTATAACTTTAGAGCAATACGAAAAGAAACTGCTTGAAGTAAGAACCAGACATGAAGAGTCTTTGAAGCAAATTCAGCTTGGTAAAGAAATGGCTAAAACAGAAGATTTCAGAATTGTTGAAGACAAAGATCATACAGGACAGCATGTTGGTGCTGGTGGTCTGACCCAAAGCGAACTAGGCAAAAGAAGGGCAGGTGAAGTTGTGGTCGGCTTTGTTGGTCAAAGAAAGATTGAAGAAGAAGATTAGTAGCGTTGCTGTTGTGGCTAGAGAGTTATGTTTCTGTTATATAGTTTGTATTATTGTTATGTGAAAGTTTTAAAAATTTCTTTTTTTTTTTTTTTTCTTTTTTAATTTTTTTTTTTTTTTCATTTTCAAGTAAATAAACATTTATTTAATTATTTAATTAATCGTAACCTTAATGGAAAGTCATCATAAAGCATTCTATAAAGCATTCTGTTAATTTTTTTTTTTTTTTTTAAAACAGCACTGGAATGAAATATAAGACAAAACCATAGCGCATAGAAAATCCAAGGTTTTAAATAAACCAGCATGGCGAAAAAAAATGGAAAAAAAGGAAACCTTAAATTAATGCTTAAGCAGCATTCGATTGAAAACCAAAAAAGACAAAGCATATTGAAGAAAAAAGAAAATATATCTAATCTTGAAAAACAGAAGAAGAACAAAATAACTGGAAACAACAAGAACAAGCTCTCAGCACAGAAGCACAGCGAAACTGATTTGAAAGTGCCCTTCAAAACACCACATGATGTGTTATTTTTAGTCGGAGAAGGTGATTTTTCATACACAAGATCGCTGATAGAATCGGGCTATCACAAGGACCCAACAAAAATCATTGCTACTTCTTACGACAACAGTTTAAAAGAGTTGAAATTGAAGTATCCAACAACTTTTGAAGACAACTACAAATTTTTGGTTGAAAAAGGTGTGAAAGTTTTGCTAAGCATAGACGCAACCAATTTGCAGAAATCATTGAAAATCTCAAACAGATCAGGAGTAAACAAAGTTTTGCAAGTTGAAAACATTGACTGCATCATTTTCAACTTTCCACATACAGGAGCAGGTGTCAAGGACATGGACAGAAATATTCAGCAGCACCAAAAGCTGCTAACAGGGTTTTTCAAATCAGCATCCGAATTTGTTCAACTATTTCAGAAGTACAACTCCAAAAAATGCACAGATGCTTACAGCATGAGCTATAAAAAGGTCACAGCAAACAACAAGGACGAATCGCTAAATACATGTAGACTGGCCGTGTCTGTTTTTAAAGGTCTTCCGTATGACAACTGGCAGCTGAAAAAGCTGGCAAACATCAATGGTTGGAAAACACTGACAACCTTCAAGTTTGAATGGGAAGACTTCAAGGAGTACCAGCATAGAAGAACTAACTCCGAAATGGGCACCACCAAGGACTTCAAAGAAAGAGAAGCTAGAGTCCATTTGTTTGACAGAACAGGCATTCTCAAGAATCTTTCAAAAGAGTCTAAAAACAGTGACGACGAGAGCGACTATGAGTAGTGTGCCGGATGCTGACAGCATCTGTGCTAAAAATGAAGTTGGCCGGCTGCTGTTTCTGCCCCAAGCAGCCATGCGACGGAGAACCTTTGCCGACTCTGGAATACCGCTTTTTGCTGGCTTCTGGGCTCCAGCACCTTGCGCGGCTGTTCTTCCTCATACATGCATACATACATACATATATATACATAACAATATACAGCTATACTTGTAGCACATATCTCCCCACCCTTATACGCTCTGTAAGGCTCACTACTGTTCATCAATGCTCTTCTTTGCTGCTACCAAATGCATCCATGGAAGTCCTTTTTTCAGCTAGCTGTTCTCTTTTGCTGCCTACGCCTGGCTTGTAGACTGAAAAAAAAAAAAAAAAAAAGTATACATGCTCGTTCTAGTACCAAAAAGACCAATGAGGCGGTTTGAGAGTAGTGCAGATGGCATAAGCAGAGAGCTTTCCAGTCGATTATAAAGCCTTGTTAATACTAGCATGTGAACAGAAATGCAACTCAAGCCAACCCCAATTTTTTTTTTTTTAATTCAGCAATGAACACAACTATCATTGCCAGAAGCTCTAAAGCGCTATGCAGCAAAAAACCAGCGAGTATGTACAGAAAAACAAAGTCTTTTTTTAAAATAGCTATTACAGCTGTAATAATAACAGTCCTCACGACGACATATACTAACAAATACAATGACTTCACATTCAAAAATTTAATTCAATCTGCAGATCAAGTTAAAAACGCTTTTTTATCCAGGGCTACCCTGAGCAGATACAGCTACGCAACAAAGTTAAAGTTGACAAGCTCAATACAATACATTCCAAAAGACAGAACAAAAGATCCGATCTACTTGAAGCACATCAAGGATCTTGCCAACTACTCTAAGACAGGAGAAGACAACTACTTCAAAGGAGACACAAGATTTGCTGTTTTTGATGGAGTTGGTGGTTATATTCAGCACGGCTACGACTGTTCCATAATATCAACCAAGTTTTCCAAGTATGTGGGCGAGTACAACAACGGCCAAAATTCCGATCTGCAAGAATGCTTGCAAACCGCGTACGAACAAGTTCAGCAAGACGATGATGTCAAAGCAGGTGCTACAACTGTGACTTTATCACAAATCAATGTTGACACAGGCGTCATGGATGTATTAAATCTAGGAGACTCGTGGTTGGGTGTTTTAAGAGATAGCCGCATTGTTTTTGAAACCAGAAAACAGGAGTACTTCTTCAATGCCCCATACCAGCTGGCCAAAATACCAGGCGGCAACAGCAAGCAATCCAACTCTATTAGCAACTCTCCCACTGATGCTGACAAATACGCATTTGAACTGAAAAAGGGTGATTTGGTTATTTTATCAACTGATGGAATGGTTGATAATTGGGGAAACAAAAAAATAGAGAGTTGGTGGTCTGAAAAACTAGGTGTACCAAGTGCTGATCTAGATCAGTTGAATAAGCAATTTGTAGAACTTGTTGCTACTGATTCTAAAAAACACACTTTTGTCAGTGAATTTGTTAAAGAGTACAACAAGTTGCAAGGAACATCATACGCTGGTGGAAAGGAAGACGACATTACTGTTTTAGTTGTGAAAGTCGATTAACTAATGCTTCAAATTGATCTTGCTTGACCATTAAGGAGTATAATCAAAATATTTCACACGTTTATACGTGTTTATATAGCATTAAGACTTTGAATGTTTATTTTTTTTTTAAACTTTATTTTTTTTTGTTGTTTTAATACATTTATATATATATATATATATTAATTATCATAGTGTCAATCTTCAATAGATTCAGCAAGCATTGACAAAATTAGGCATATTGCAATTGCTTTTAACATGTGTTTTTTATATTTCTTTTTGTTTCATTAATCTTATTGAAAACGTTAGAATTATAATAAGTTGATGAATTCATCAGAAGATAAAGAACCACCAATGTCAGAAGTTAATTTACCAGACTTTAATAAAGATTCAAGAGATTCAGCTAATTCCTTACCCTTTTGTTCGTGACCGCTCTTGATCAAAATGTCAGCAACACTCTTAACTAAGATGTATGGGTTGTAGTCTTCACCTTCCTTGATTAATTCGTTGTGGTTAACGGCTGGTTCGTGGATAGTGATGTTCTTTAAAGCTAAGTCATCAGAGTTGAAAGTGACAGCGTTGATTAATTTATCAGAACCAACCATGGCAGCACCGATGTTGTTTAAGATAGTACCGTATAAAGAGGTAGTGACCATGTATTCGAATTGTTCTGGTTTGCAGACCAATTGCATAGAACAGTTATCAACAATGATGGCGTTGGAGCTGGCAACTAACTCAGGGTAGTTCTTTTCAGCAACAGCAGCAAAAGTGTTCTTCAATAAACCATCACCCTTCTTCATAATGTTGGCTTTGTGAACAACAGTGATCTTGGAGTCCTTGAAGTTATCTGGCTTTTGAGTCTTGGCGTAGTTGAAGATGAAGTTGTGTAAAGATTCAAAGTTTTGTCTGTTGGAAACTTTTAATAATTCAGTTAATTTGTTTTCACCACTGATTAATTCGTGTTCTTGTTGAGAAAATTCGGTTTGGTATGAATCTTGTAAGATGGTAAAGTCCAAGTTTTGGAATTTGTCAGCTGGTAAACCTTTGGACTTGAAGAAACTCAACTTACCGTTTAATTTCAAGTCTCTGTTCAAAGAGATGGATTGGGTGTAGTTTAAAGGAGTCAATTTCAAACCGTTCTTGGTTTCTTTCAAAGATTCGATGATCTTGGCGTTGTCGTTTTCAACAAGCTTGACAGATAATGGCAATTGTTTTTTGCTGATCAAAGTGTCTAATTGCTTGGATAACTTGGAGCTTAAAACGGCATGGTCACCTTTGATAACGGTGATAGGGGTAGAACTATAAAATCTTTTGAACATTGTTTGCGTGTTGTTTATTGAAGTAAAAGGTGTTGTAGATATTGGCTTGCTGTTGGAGTGTGCTAGAGGGGGTTTCTTTCTGTGTGTTTAAAATAAATTAATATTTGTAAATACGAGTGACTTATTGGTTGTTTGATTGATTGGTTAACTAAATATATTGGTTAACAAACGGCAAAGTGGTAGAAAAAAAAAGTGCTTTAGCTGATTATATCTTGGTTTTTCCCTACTCTAATACCATCTTGACCAGCCCAGACTACCACAACCCACTCAAGCCGTTCCTCAAAAGCTTTCAATGCAATTAATCAGTAAGCTGAGATTTAAAAAAAAACCAAACAATTATGCCTGAAATAAATGAAGAGAGTTTAAAAGAAGAAAAAAAAATTAAAAAAAAATGATCATTGTGCAAGCTAAGCCAAATAATTAGCGTCAATCAGGCAGTAAGTTTTTTTTTTTTGTTTTTTTGGAATCCGAAAATCGCAAATTCAAAAAAAAAAAAAAAAATGCAAAAGCTGAAAACGTGTAGCGCATCGATGCTGAGCATAAAGCCGACTTTGCACGTGACATGGTGGATCTGAAATCCAGGCTGGAGGAAAGTTGATTTTTCAGGCAGAGAAATTTTTTTTTTTTTCGCCTTTTTTTCTTAATTCCAAGCCCAACTGAGCAGTTAATGCACGTCTTTTCCCAGCGCACATGTGAACAAATAACTGCTTGGATCTGAACAAATTCCAGCCAACCAGAACACACCAGCAGCCAACAATTGCTACAGGAACGCAGAAACACCCTCCATCACATGCAGCACTACACGAAGTCCTACAAACAGATCATAAAGTCCCTAGTCAACCACAACAAGGAAAGCAAAAAAAAGCAGCTGGTGCAAAACATTTATAAAGATGTCATCAGGGACTTATACAAAAACAAGTCTAAAGCGGCTTCTTCAGAATTCAAGCTTCCTTCCATTGACGAAATCAAGGTTGACGAAAGAGACAGAAGGCTATTTGTAATCAAAGACACAAGCGTCGTGAAAACAGTTTTTAAGGACTCTATTGAAATGCACGAGAAGTCAAGCAAAGTGTTTCCGTATCACCAAATAATCCAGAACATCCAAGATTTCCTGAAAAACCAAGCTGAGTATCAAGTGCTTTTGGAAAGATACAATCCAGGTATCAAGCTAGAAAAACAATACGGATCAAATGACTACAACAAGAAGATTGTTGAAAAAACTGCCGCCAAGGTTGGTTATAAAGTTCCTGAATTCAAACCAAAAACTTTTGAAGAACTTAAAAACTAATTGTCTCTGCACATATATAAATAAGAAGTAAACTTTTTTATATGTGCACACATAAAAATGAAGCACAGCTTATAGAATCTTGTAAATGCAAAAATTTTTGGAAGCTGAAGAAATTACTCTGCTTTTATTAAAAAAATTAATATAATATAATTAATTTAAATTAAACTGATTCCCTCTTTTTACTTTATTTGGTTAAAGTTGAGTAGACACTTAAAATCATCACCAAAAATCCAAAAGCCATCAGCATCTTGCAGATAGCCAGAACCAAAGGTTTTTTTTTAGTGTATTGATTTATTTCAACTTCATACTTTTCCAATGTGAATATTTTTAACAGTATAAATCCTGGCAAGATAAAAGAAATTGCTGTAGCAGCAATGCCTCCTACCAGCGCAAGAACAAGTGTGAAATCTTTGACCAGCATTGAACAGGAGTATATCAAAACCAGGTTGACTATAGTGATAGCCTTAAATCTACGATCGGACATGAAAATTGCGGATGTTTCTGTTTCTGAAACAAGTGGCTGAGTTTCTTCAATTGCGCTATTTTTGAAAAGCATCTCAAAAGAGTCAATTAAACTATTAGTGCACATTCTCAATGGGTAAAACATCAATGGGAATGAAACTAGTACTATAAAGCTTAAACAGGCATTGGTGACAAATTTTTTGTTGTAATTCAATAAAATGTTTCCCTTAATGTCCGTGTAGCTCCCAAACGACAAATATCCAATCAATCCCAATGTTATGAATAAGGCACAAGAAGCACCAACACTGATAATAATAACTTTTCTAACGTTCCTTAAGCTTCTGTCAGCTAGCTCATTAAAAATGGGTAAGATGTTCATTGAGGCAGTGAAAGCAAAAACTAATATGCTAAATGAACTCAAGCATTCCTTCACAGATGTAATTGCAATCCAGTTTATGCTGTAGTCAACTGTATCTTGGTTCCAGATTGGCAGGCTTGAGTCAACAAATATCTCGGAAATAATAAACAAAGAGATGTAGCAAATAAAAGCAAGCCCAACCATGGAGCTGTACTTCAAATTGTCTAGCTTCGGCAAAAAACAAAGTGGAACTATAACTAGTGTCGTTAGCAGAATGTAAACATATGGTTGGTATTTGGGAATCAGTGTGTTGAATATTCCGCCAATCAGCACCAAGTACGACAAGCAGACCCCAAAGCACTGCAAGAACATAGGCAAATTGAATATCACACTGCTCTTCTTGTAGTTCTTTTCTCCATACACTATCTTGCACATGCTCTCAAAAGAAACCTGCTCTTTAGGGTTTTTCTGCACAAAAGATATAAAATCAGCAGCTAATATGAAAAAATACAGTCCAATGCATGTCATGACAAAAGACAAAATTGTCAGCAAAACACCTGTGAAAATCCCATCCTGCTTGTAAGCAAACGGTATTGCTAGCATACCAGACCCTATGATGGTCTTGGTTAAATTCAGTATGGACGATGTGCTTGTGGCAGACATTATAAAAATGTGTGTTGATGATTTGGCTGTTCCTACCTGATTGTGAAGCCTTGGTTTTTGGCACTTTTCTGGCAAAAACAAAAATCCCTGTTTCTTTTTTTGTATATTTGTCAACACCAGACCCTCAACCTATGATTGACAGCAGCTGAATGAAACAAACACTGAAGATTTTGTTCTTTTTTAAAAAAAAAAAAACCAGATACAATTAATTATTTATATAATGTTTTAAAAAAATACAGTCCCGCACTTTAAAGTTCTTTGGGGCGGAATTAAACCAAGGATTGGCTAGCAAAAAGCATGATGTGATAGGCATATGGCATTTTTTTTTGTTGGTTTTTTTCTTCTTTTGAAATTTTTTTCTTGAAAGCCTTGCATGCTACAGAAACTGAGTATGGCTATTAGTGCTATCTGTATAGGACTTGGGCTATACGGATATGCATTTGAGCACTGGATTTAAAACATTGAAAAGCCTGCATAGCGGTTGGCAAAAAAGTGGAAGGAAACGGCCAAAGCAACAGTAGCAATGACGGAATCTGTGGAAAACGTGTGTCTAGATCTCCGTTGCGGAAATATCACAGACAAAGAGTTTATCAAGCAACTTTTGAAACTATATAATGTCAGCTCACTGCACGATCTAAAGCCGATTCTGTGTGAAAAAGCGCCTGAAATTTTTACAATTCTTGAAGAAGTCTTGTTAAAGTCTGAAGAGCCTGTCCTAAACAAAGAGGACGACTCTGACATATGCAACGGTGACAGCACCAAAGAGAGCCATCTCAGTATTCTAAGCAAGCCAAATGACGAGGAGGAAGACGAGGAAAAAGAGTTTGACGAAGATGCGGACGACAAATACAACGAAGCTGAACATAAACTTAGAAATATGAATCTATTTTCAGATAGCGTTTTTTACCCTCCAGAAAACTTCTCTAATGTCATTGGAAACATATACAGATCCTCGTTTCCCAGAAGTGAAAATATACCGTTTTTTAAAGAGCATTTGAAGCTGAAAAGCGTTTTGGTAATGCTCTCTGATGACTATCCAGAAGATATACTGGAGCTATACGGAAAGCATCAGATAACGCTATTTACCTGTCCAATCCAAGGGAATAAGGAACCTTTTATAAACATACAAGACGAAACTATAAACAAAGCTTTGAAGATTATTTTAAATCCAGAGAATCACCCGATACTAATCCACTGCAATAAAGGCAAACACAGAACAGGCACTATTGTTGGGTGCATAAGAAAGCTACAGAACTGGTCGTTGACAATGATTTTTGATGAATACAGAAGGTTTGCTTTTCCAAAGGCTAGGGGTTTGGATCAGCAGTGCATAGAGATGTTCAACTCTGAGGAGATAGAGAAGATAGCTTTGGAAAAAAATTGGATACCTTTGAATTGGTAGTCGCCATTATAGCTGTCTAGTATTTTTCAAACTTGAGCTGGATCACTTAAAAAAAAAAAGAAAATAAAAATGAAATAAAGAATTTATTTATCTATATATGTGAATGGCATTATGCCTTTAAAGTTTTGAAATCATTGGTTACAAATCTGTATCCGTATCCTGTTGCATTCACAATGTTTAAAGCATAGAGTCCTAAAGCAAACTTTCTGGAATATATGAACATGTTTTTAAGATAGCCAGCATTACAAAGCAGGTACACAGTTGATGTGATAAAACCCAATCCTGCACCGTCATACAAATCATCGTCTAAAACCATGGCAGCACCCCCAGCATGCCCTATAGCAAAAATCATGTTGTATGGTAACGAACATCTTACCTTCAATTTTAGAACTTTTGATGGCTTAAGCACATTGGCTTCTTTTCCTGGTTTAATTTCTGTTTGTTGGAGCAGTATAGGAGCTAGGCTTTTTGAGAATGCTGAGTACAGCGTGGCTGCTGACGCAAAGGCCATTGGATAAGGTGATTGATACGCGTTGTCGTATACTGATTTGATGAAGCTTTTGTTCTCAGTTGGAGAAACCGAATTCATAATGTCTGTCATTTTTAAATGCTACTGGTGAAAAAAAAAAATATATTCCTCTTTCTATAATGTTTGTATGGTTTTTGTTCGCCAAGCTAAGTGCAGTGTGTTAAATGGATATGAAGTTTGGTGTTATTAAGAAAGATCATTGACCATTTAAAATAAAACGACAAACCGTTTTTATTACACCCATCTTCAATCAATTTATTAATGTAAGATTATCAGCGTCACAATGCCTTCAGCAGCCTATATTTATAATCCAAAAGAATCAAAGTATCTATTCTCCCTTTAAAAAAAAAAAAAGCTAAGCCAAAAAAAAAAAAAAAAAATGGGAACAGAGAATTGGAAAAAATTAGCCTTGTATTTTCCATCGAACAATTGACGTAGTTAATATTTTAAACTCACGTTTTTTTTTTCCTTCCTGTTCATTTTGATACATTAACATACATGTTACATTTCAGCCAGTTATGTTCAATGTACAAGCATCGTTGTTGAACAGAAAAGCACAGTAAATGAAGAACAGGGGGCTAATAAACAGCCTTAATAAACCTTCAAGAATAAAGAAAAACTTATTTTTTTTTTTTGTATACCTAAATTAAAAAAAGAAAGAAAACGAATAAATACAATATTCTAGTATATAATATTTTACAATCATGCTTTGACTTCCTATTTTATTGTTAAAAAATTTTCTTATTATAAATCAAACAATTTTTAATATTAATTAAGCCTTTTCACCTCTTAATCTTCTGGCTAACTTGATGTCCTTCTTTTGGATAGTAACTCTCTTGGCGTGAATAGCAGCTAAGTTAGTATCTTCGAATAAGGAAACTAAGTAAGCTTCAACGGATTCTTGTAAAGCACCAATAGCAGAAGATTGGAATCTTAAGTCAGTCTTGAATTGTTGAGCAATTTCTCTGACTAATCTTTGGAAAGGTAGCTTTCTGATCAATAAATCAGTAGACTTTTGGAACTTTCTGATTTCTCTTAAAGCAACAGTACCTGGTTTATATCTGTGAGCCTTCTTGGCACCACCAGCAGCGGTGGAAGATGGGGCGGATTTTCTGGCAGCCTTGGAAGCTAATTGTTTTCTTGGAGCTTTACCACCGGTGGTCTTTCTGGAAGTTTGTTTTGTTCTAGCCATTTTTATATATGTGTTTTGGTTATGTTTTGTACGGTTTTTTTTTACATTTACTTTCTTAGATGTTAAAAAAAAAAATCATTCTTGTCTATTCAGATTCACAAAGTAAAACCGAAAGATATTAATACGACTAATCTCTTTTATATAATCCACATCATTTTCCCCATATCACTTTTTTTTTTTTTTTCATGAACACTCATAGATAAAAAATAATAATTAAGGACAAACGTTGGTCCTTTTTAGCACTGCACCTTTTCATTTTTGATTATTTTATTTATTTTTTTGCCTAATTAAGAATAAGACAATGAAATATCAAATCGTGTTTTTCTTATTTAGGCAAAAATCTGAATTATTTTTTTTAAAGTTTTATCAGGATGCAAAAAAATTAAAACCGCAGCTGTTTTTTTATTAATTATTTAATCAATATTTTTGCCTAATTAAGTAAAAATGTGTTGAAAGTCCTCTGGGATATGAAAAAAAAGTGTTATTTTTCCTCCTCAGCTGGATTTTTCCCAGCTTTTCTTACCAAAAAAAAAAAAATTAGATTTGATTATAGTGTAGGCACAGTAAAAATTGCAAAAGTTCTTCACAAAAAAAATGTACGTTGGGTTGATATATAAAGGCGCAGGCAATCAACATTATTCTATGTATTTATATCATTATTTTTATCTATAATTCGATTTATATTATTTTATAGAGAAGATAAATGTATAAAGACCAAAGCAGATAAGCTAAAAACAAATTAACAAAAACAATAATATATAAAAATGTCCGGTAGAGGAAAAGGTGGTAAAGGTTTAGGAAAAGGTGGTTCCAAGAGACACAGAAAAGTCCTAAGAGATAACATTCAAGGTATAACTAAGCCAGCTATCAGAAGATTAGCAAGAAGAGGTGGTGTTAAGAGAATCTCTGGTTTAATCTACGAAGAAGTCAGAACTGTCTTAAAGTCTTTCTTAGAAAACGTCATCAAGGATGCTGTTACTTACACTGAACACGCCAAGAGAAAAACTGTTACTTCTTTAGATGTTGTTTACGCTTTAAAGAGACAAGGTAGAACTTTATACGGTTTCGGTGGTTAAATCTAATCAATATAATTTAAATAAATATAATATATATGTGATTTTTTAAAAATTTTAGGTTAATAATAAGAAATATTTTACTTTGAGTTTAGAAAGTAATTTTCTTTTCTATTCACAAGCTAAATTTACTGTATCCGATCTGTGCTTTCATGTGTGCATATAATAAGGGAGCCCTTTAACTGATGATTCAGATTTTATCAAGGGACCTTGCTTATAGTGGCCATTTATCGTGTTAAAAACATTTTTTTTTTTTTTTCTGTTCTATATCGCGTTTTGTTTGGCCTTCTTTTTTTTTTTTATGATTTGATTTCAGCAAAGCGCTACTAAGCGTGTTGACACATGATTTTGGCAATTTGATATTTGTTTACAATGGTCACATGACTTAAGCTGTTTGTTTACACTAAATGTTAATACATTACATGTTTATTTACATTTAATTTTTTTTTTAACATTGCTTAACCTATTAACATTTTAAATATATTAAAACACGTTTAAAAGTTAATCAATTGTAAACTATAATTAAAAAGAAAAAAAATGCCCATAATGAAACTCAATCTATACTTTAAAATAAGACATGTTTATATAAAAACCATAATGTTACAAAAAACTCAATCAGTCCCATTTTGCTGTTTGTTTCCATCCCCTAAGTATTTTTTAGGTAGTCCAAGTAACTGCTTTCTACCTGCTGAATCACTTCTTGAGGGGCTTTAAGGTCTTTTGATTTGTAGTTATCATTCATCACTTCAAATAACTTCCCAGAACATGCTGTGGATAAGTCCTCAATTTCTTTGTGCCCAAAAGGACACTCACAATTGCATCCAATGGCTATGTTATTTTCAGAAGAGTCTTTTGAACCGAATATTTTTTTAAATTGCATCATTGCGTTATGCTTTATTAAATCACCTTTTGAGTACGGAAAATGTTTATAATGGGTCCACTTATATTTCAAAAAATCTGGATTTGGATTATTTTTGAAGTTTCCTGTACTCGGTTCATTTTTTACACAATGCGTTAACGACGAGTGAGAATAGGAAATGTCCCTGAAATAGTGTATATCTTCAAGATCCAGCAGCATTGCCAATCCTAAAGTGTGCACAGGGGCATCACCAAATCGTTCTTTAGTAAACCCTGCTTTCAGATCTAAAAACTCAAAGTACTCCTTATATGTGTTGGACCTAAAAACATCAAAACTTGCTATCTCGAAATTTGACCAAAAGTGGCACAAGTTAAATTCTTCGTTAAAAAACTTGTCGTCGTATATTTGCGGTTTTTTCATTGCAAAGTGTAAAGTCTCTAGCAACCCTTTTTCATACGCTTTTTGCAATGATGGATTAGCTTCCATTTGGTTTTTGTTTGATAAGAAATGTTTCATTTCAGTGTATCTGCTTACTTCTGCATTAAGCTCATTCTCATGGTTGATAAATTTGTCCAAAATTTTATCATCAGAACTTTTATCATTGCTGTTATAATCAATGTCTAATATTTTAAAATCTTTTATAAACAATTCCCACAAAGACCCTATTTTAAATTGAGTGTCGGTTTTTATTTTACTGTTTATAAAACTTTTAGTATATCTAAACAAAGATGGTATAGTCCAATACAGCTCTTCAATCAGAATAGTAAAACCGTACTTCTTGTTTGCCTTTTTCATTTCAAAAAATGGATCATAGGTCAAATCACAAAAGAGCTTGATATCTGGCTCAATTCTCCAGTAGTAGTCAAATTCTTTTAAGAGAACGTTATCTTGAAAAAATCCGGAATAAAACCTGCACATTTTGTGGTATGATTTTAAACCCCCATACAGTAGACCCCTATCTTCCTGGTCTTTTAAAGACACATCAATCTTGAAGTTTTCTTTCGATTTTTTTTCATCTTTAAAATCCCATTCTTTTTCAACATCCAAAACTCCAAACTGCACTTGTGAATGGTCAACAGAAACAGTTTTCAGGACGGCTTTTTGAAACCTGTCATCGAAAGGCTCGTCGTTCAAAAAAACATATGGATATTGAAACCACTGGTTGAATTTTATTTCGATGTTTTCCAAAGTTTTGACTACATCATCTATTTCCTGATTTCTTGTTAACATAACAAAAGTTGCCTTCTGTTTTTGGTAATCCGGATTTTTCAGATACTCACTGATATTATTACAACCTTGTTTAAAAGGCGCATCTTTTTTAAAATTGTACTGTTTTTCGGAGAATTTCTGAACATTTTTTTCCTTAGAAGCACTCCAATAAAGAACATATAAACTTATTACTGTCAGCAGAACCAGTAGCTTTTTGAAAAGCCGTTTTTTACCGATAAACATGGCAAGTATTGATGGTTGGCGAAATATAACAAAGCAGAAACCTTCTGCAAAATATTATTTCACAAGGTTATTTTGCAAATACGGTTTGGGCGATGTATCACGTTTTTTATAAAAGAATCATGTTTTCTTATCTAAAAAAAACAACATTTATTAAAACAAACAGAACATGTAGGACATATTTTTTTTACAGTTTTTTGAGAAATCATATCATTAGGTTTTTAAAAAGTAAATAAATAGGCTTTTAAAATAACAAAAAGTCCTTACTAAACAAATATGGCAATTATGGAAAAAAAAAAAATTGATTGTTTTTTTTTTTTTTTAAAAAAACAGGAAAAATAGAAGAAAGTATATAACAATCAATGCACAGGAAGATCAGCCTACATTGGCATAAAGCAATATACAAAAAGTAGAAAGAATGAGTTATACCAACATGAATGTTTTGCATTTAATCAAAAATTGAAATACCAATGAAACCGTTCAATGCGCATCCCTGATCTTAACAGACCAGAGGCATAAAACTCTTGAAAAAGCTTGCAACAAATGGCTGAAAATTCTTATAACAAACATACAGTAGTTAACAGTGTTGAGAACATATATTTTTTAATTACATAGTAAACTTTAGAAAGGCAATTTTTTTTTACCAGTCAAGCTTCTTATTAAGTTCAAATCATCCGTAATTTGATCTTTGTCCAGGCCTTGCAGCTTAGGGGCTGTTTTCAATGGCTGTTTTTTCTCATACTTTCTGCCATTGGCGTGGGTTGATTTACTGCTACTATGGTCTCCGAATCCTTGATTATTATCAGAAAGCGAGAAGTAATACCTTGCGGCACCGTCCAGAGAGTAGCTTTTATCCATTAGCAGATTTTTTAAGTTGTCATAATTCTGTATTTCATATAACCACTCAGGACTTATCACAAGCTCTTCGTTCTCGTTGTCAAGTCCTTGGCTGTTGCTAGCACTCTTTTTTTCGCTGTTTGATTTCTTTTTTCTAGAATTGCTTTTTGTGACTGTTTGTTCATTGTCGAAGCTCATGCTGTTTGCTTGGGGAGCTGAGGAGAGGGTTTTTGAGGAAGCCATTCTTCTTCTTAGCGATCTTTTAATGTCTGCGTTCACTATGCCCCCACTGGCACTCAGTAAACCACTCAAAAGATCATCGCTAAGAATAGCGTTGTTGGCATCTGAAAGATAAGCATCAGACAAATTAGACATAGCATAGTCATTGCTCTGGGGTTTGTTTGAATAATCAAAGTTGTCCCCACTGTTGACAACAGCAGCAGCAGTCAAAAAGGCAGTTTTCAAGTCCTCGTTTGAACCAGTGACTGCATAGGTGCCTTTGCCGCTTCTGGTTTTGTTGTAGCTTAAGATTTCTTCGTTATATGTGTATTTCATATCCTGAATGGTTTGTTTGTCTATAGAATAGTTCTTTTCGTTGGCAACATCCAACAAAATCTTTTCTTCCTGTAGAGACTTTATTTGATTCTCAACACTCTCAAAAAGTTTCTTCTTTAAAGTTGTGACAACTTTTTCGTATTCGGTTTTGACTTCCTCAATGTCCTGCTGAAACTCCTTGTTGACCCTTGATATTCTGTATTCCTCAAACAATCTTAGTTTTACAAGTTCCATGTCTCTTTCTTCTTCTAAATCTCTGTTGAGCCTGTTAAACTCTGGGTCTTCGTTATGGAGCTCGTGCATAGCGGTAAGCTTGATCTGCAGGGTGTTCAGTTTATTTTGGTAGTGCTGGTACCTGTCGGCAACAAACTTGCTGTGCATCTTGTAGATTCTGTTTTCCATGGACTGCTTTTTCTTTCTTTGCTGCTTCAAAGCTGTATTTGAGATCGAGGCTTTTGAGCTCGTGTCTTGCTCTAAAGAGGGCTTCTGGGATTCCATTTGTGGTGGTGTGTGCGGCTTGGGCTGTTTTGCTTGGGGGTGAACAAATGATTTGCAAAGTGCGCAGATAGAAGAAGGGGGGATGATTCGAAGAACGGCTGTTCAGTACGGATGCGTAGATATGCTTTTCTGTACTGAACTGGCATGATTACACGACATGAGCTGTAGTTCTTCACTCACTGCCGTCAGAATGCAGCACAACAAACAAGGATAACTAAACAAAAAGACAGATTGAAAAAAGAAAAAAATAAAAAAATAAAATAAAAAAGAAAAAGCGAGAAAAAAAACAATCACCGTGCAAATGAAGAAAAAAGCGTGGCGGAAACAGGCCGAAGAAGAAGGCGGGAGGAAAAGAGACGGGCGAGTGAGCCGCTGGCCGCGTGACCAAGAACAAGACGGGGCATGCGGGAGAGAAAGCATCACGTGGCGGGGAAGGGTTGGGCTCTGCAAGCAGAAGACAGAAACACGGCGTGACCTAGTTTATGAAAGTGTCACATGACCAAGCGCGGGGAGCCACAGCCTTGACCTGCCCACGTGGGGCTTTCCCCGCTCTCCGCGTGACCACAACCGTCCTGCTCAGCTGACCAATTGGCTCCTGCCTGACCCGGCGAACCCTTAAATGGGGCCATAAAAAGCTTAAAACTTCTCATACACGGAAGCTGTGGATGGCAGGGAGAAAATGGGAGCTATTTGTTTGTTTTTTTCATCACTTTATTTTATTTTAATTGAATTTAATTTCAATTCTATTTTAAATAATTTATTTTAAAATATTTTGCTCTGATTTTTTTTATGGATTATTCTCTTAAAATTTTTGAGCGAATTTTAACAGTTTTCAATTAAGAATCTAAGACGTTTACAATTTTTTTCTCATGAGGAACATGGTTTATATGTTGTCTTTTATGAGGGCAGTTATTCATCACACGACAGGCAGTCTCAACAGACGCTTTTCATTTTCATTCGACTGGAGGAGGAAGTGGGAAACCGACAAAAACACCAGCTAGTGGAAGCCGATAAAACAACACCGCAAAGGATCTCAGAACATCACTTCACACTGCGCCAAGAACACACACAGAACATGAGTGCAGGCAAGGACGACACCAGCAACCTAAACATCCCCCTTATATACGTTTCGCCTGCAGACAGCAGCAACTTTCTTTCTGCAGAAAAGAACAAGAAGAAAAACGCTGATAACAGCCAGCTTTTTGATGAACTGTTGAACAAAATTGACTTTGAGCAGATAAGCTTTCCAAGCGACGCGCTGAACTTTGTTCCCAATGACAAATACAACTTCAACGAACCGCAACAGCCGGCAAAGCAGGTTCCGTCAATAAACGTAATACCCAACGACGAAGATTTGTTTGCGCAAATGATGCCATCAAGCCATCACTCTAGAATGCAGAAACAGGAAGTCACTGACTTTGGCATCAGCCAAGATGTTGCAGACTTTAAGGAGAACCAAGCTATCGAAGATGACGACGATGAAATCAGGAGCTTTTATTCTGCGCTTGAAGATGTCAGCCCTGCAGAGGACAAAAACAGTGGATTTTTGAATATTAATAATCAAGTCACCAATGCCATTTTTGGCAGCAGCGTCTACGAGAAAAACAACGACAGCAACACAAGCCTGCACACGAGCTTTTTGCTTCCTGACATGGAAAAAATCAAATCAAACACCACCAACAACCACCTTTCAATAAGCAGAGTTACCAGCAGAGAGGGCAGAAGCAAAAGCATCACAAAACCTAGCAACGGTGCGTCTAGGTCAAGATCAAGATCAAAATCCAGAACAAGATCGATATCTGTTTTGTCAAACAAAGAAGAGCTAAGACTGATTGACGAGCTTAGAAAAACCAACTTGATGCAGAGCAGTTCTAACGCCAACAACAACATGCTGGCTATTGACAGTATAAGTAACGACAACGGAACTGAAATTTCAGACTCAGACATACTGAGTATTTTAAATGACATGGAAAACTACAAGAACGATAATGACATCAACAATGAAACAGAGAGCAAAAGCATTGCAGACCCAGCCACTTTCACACTGGATGCCTCTGAAAGTTATGCTTCAAAAACAGCAAGCAGCCTTCCTGATAGCAAAAACAGCACCGGCCAAGACGACTTGGAAAAGAAGCATGTGTGCAGATTCTGTTCGTTTGCATTTCTGAGAAGCCATGATCTGGAAAGACACATGGCCTCTCATTTGAACAGAAAAAACTATCCGTGCAAAGGACGAGTCTTTGGAGAGCTGCCGTCTCACGCCGTGTTCTACTTGGAAAACGAACAGGCTTTGCGAGGCAATCCATTCAACTTTGACTTGAATGACTTTTCAAAGACCATTGAGTTTGTTGAAAACAGGCCGCTGAATGATAGGTGGGGCTGCCTCAAAGAGTTTTTAAGAAGCGATTCTTTGAACAGGCATCTGAAAACCAAAACTGGTGCTTACTGCATGAAAAATGCCTTTGACGATTTCATTTCAGGCAATGTATATTTGACTTATAGATTTTTAAAACTGAAGGAAATACAGAGCTTTGAGGCAATGGAATCCAATGTCGAGCAGTTTTTGGAGTTTTCCAGCGAGAAGTTCATCCATGCATTTATCCTGCTTAAAGACATGGACTTGAGCTTGCTAGGAACCGAGCAGTGGCCAATAAGCGAGCAGCAATTTGAACAGCACTACAAAGAGCTGTACATAAAAAACCTGCAGAAGTTCATTCAAAGGAAAGCGAAAATTAAGAAAATGGCAGAGAAAGGCAGTTCTTAACGAGCCTTTCCTGGCTCACATTGCGTTGTATCATTAAGCTCATATGTAAACATATGTATACGTTCATTACACTATATTCTTTGTTATGTTAATCTAGGTCTTCTTCGGACATAGTGGCTCGAGCTCAAAGAAAATATTTTCATAGCACGTGAGAAAAAAACAGCCAAGGTTTCATTTTAGGTGCCCAAGAGTGCTTTTTTCCTCTTTTCAATGCTACTTATTGCTGCTTTTAAGTGAGCTCGAATGGTCAGAATTAGTGACATGTTTCTATCAACAAGCTGTTCAAGAGGAAGATTTGGCAAGAAAAAAACCAGAGAAGTTTGACTTGAATTTTTTTTTTTTTAGTTCAGTGCTAGGACTTCACCTAAAATTAAAAAAAAACGACCATGTCTATAAGTGGAGGAACCGTTGACAACGACATAAACAATGCCATCAGTGCCATTGAGTCACACAATGAGCCTATCAAGCTAGATGAAGTTTTGCTAGAAAAACAGAAAGCTATGCTCAAAGAGCAGCAGGAAATAGAACAGCTTTTCAAAAACAATCCCAACCAAAAAGTTAAAGTCATGAACATAAATTTCAACGAAAACACCGTACCTTTCAACAAAGATGTTTTGTATGACTACTGTGAAAAAACTCTAGGAAGCGTCCAGACCATGGAAGATTTTCAGCTCCAATCAATGATTTTGCAAGAAAAATTAATAAGCAATGGTTTGGTACAAGAGCTGAATATTGGCAACATAGCTGCTAGGCTAGTAGATCTGAAGAAAATCAACCAAATGCCGTTTACGTTTTCACAAAACAAAATAGTAATAATTGAGCCTGAGCTTACATTTACTCCGCTGAAAAAATTTGCAGCAAAAACAGGTTCCAAAGTTGGAAATGGCGAAGGTGATGGATACATTCAGATACAACTAAGAAATTTTGCTAGAAATGGTGAAAATCTTATTGTTGATGTTGAAAAAGGAACAAAAACCAAAAGCAATGTAATGGTACAGCTATCCAGACCTTTGAACATATGGAATAAAGTGAGCATGACTTTTTTGCATAACAAAAGAGCCTGGGGAGATTTTTTGATGTATGACATGTCCAATGCCAAATTTGAGTGGTGCTACAGCTTCAAAAAGCTGCCGAGCTCATTTTCTTCTGTGGAAAGTTTTCAAAAATCACCTTGGAATTTTAATCTTTCTTGTGACTATGCAAAAATCGGATTGCATCAGCAAACGAACAATGTGTTCAAGCTGCCTTTTTCTATTATAAAAGAATTTAAGCCTTATGATAGAGTTCAAATGCAACTAAATCTAGTGAAGGACAACAGAGACAGCAAAGTAACTCCTCTTGTAGGAACTCTACTAAAGTCGACGTTACAAGCGAACTACATACCAACAGCCCAGAAGTACTGGGAATCTGCTCAAATGGAATACCAGAATGCCAACTCTTTTACCGTTACTGATAGATTACTGACCTGTATAACATCATTCAAAATGGGGTCTATTTTTCAGTACGATGATGACAAGCAGTTGCCATTGTTGGAAAAATTCCAAAAAGGTGGTCCTAATGACATCAGGTTGTTTAACACAATGGGACTGGGGCCTAAATCAGAGGAAATTATTAATGAAAATAAAACCTCAAATAAAGGAATATCCCTGGGTGGCTTAAATCATATGTCATATGGAGTGTCTTTATTGTATCCGTTTAAAAAAGATAGCAATTTCAAGTGGTTGTTTTTTGTCAATGGTGGCCACTTAACCACTGACTTTAAAAGCTTGCTAACAACAGGGCACACAATAAGTTGTGGAATGGGGATCAGTTTTGTTCACCCAGTAGCAAGATTTGAGTTGAATTTCGGTGTTCCATTGATGAACTACGAGAATGATTATTCAAGAGGCAAAATACAATATGGATTGGGGATGTCTTTTCTGTAAATAGCAAGCTCATATATACATGTGCTGTGGTTGAATTCAGCCATTTTTTCAAATCAGTTGTAAATAAATAATATGTCTTTCAATCATATGAACAAATCTATGTATATACATAATATCTTGAACGGTTAATTGATCAGCTTCATCCAAGCTTCATGTCTTTTCGTTATTTCATCAATGATGAGTTCTTCAATGCAAATTTCTTGCATTTGCTTTGCATCCATTCTAATCCAGAATTCTGACTCATCATCTTCAGAAAGAATAACAACTTCTTTATTTCTAGTAGTTAAGATATTGCCTATAACCAACTGGTGGTTATAATTTTTTAAAGCTTGCTTAGCTTTAGTTATAAGCAATTTTTCGTCTGTTTCTAACTTGAAAGAAACGATCATTGACTTGTTTGCCCAGGTCTGAACTAGTTTTCTCAAAAATTTAGGGACTGGGTCTAAATCAAGCACCAACTGGCCTGATTCATTAACCTTTCCTTCTGACTGGTCTTGAAACTCAGATCTGGACTGTATTTTATGCTTTGGCAGCTTGTCGTATGGAACATAGAAGTCACTGACAGCCGCAGCTAAATAAAAAATACAGTTGTTGTTGTTCAAAAGAATAGCTATCGATCTTAGTGACCACAAGTAGTCGTTAACTGTGGTGAAAGGCAGCATTAGCAACTTGTCTTTATATTCCTCGCTTAATCTTTTCATGGTTTTTATTTCAGCTAGGTATTTGGAGTCAATTTCACCATCTGAATCAAAATAGTCTAAAAAATTTAAGTTTTTGGATCTTAAGAAATGTCTGTTAAAAGGCTGCAATGAGAACTCTCTGTGCAAAAAAATGACTTTGTATCCTTTGAAAAGGAATTGCTCAGCACTGGAGGCACCCCTGGTTCCTGCAGAGAAATTGTCAATGAACCTTACTGTATTGCTCTCCAAAGGTACACTAGTTCCTCCACTTGTAACCAGCACAATTTTTTCGTCTTTGCTACACTTATTTTTGCTCATGAAAAGCTGTGTTTGCTCTATCAAATAGTCCAGATGTTTTGGCTTGGGATTGTCAAAGAAATATTTGTCTTCCAGAAGACTGGAAACGCTGGAAGCGCTGGCTTCTCGTGAAATTCCGGTGGCCATGGTGCAGGTTGTGTGAAACTGATGGGTGTTTCTTTGGTCTTCGAGCTAAAATAGAACTTGGAAGAGATGAAGCTACTCTGATGTCTGCTCTTATCGGTGGCGACGCCACTTTATACGATGAGCAGCAAAGAAAAAGCAGAGTAAACGAGCTTATGTTCAAAGAACAAGAAATATAAACGAGCTTATGTTACAATACAAGCAGTATAAACGAGCACACGCTACAAGGACAAGAAATGCAAATGAGTAAAAAACGCTCCACAAAAATTTATTATTGGCACGTGCTTCATCCATTATACTCACACGTGCTCCTTTTCTTTTTTTGCTGTTCAAAAAAAAAAACAAACTGCTTCTCCCAGATCGCCGTGCACCTCACTCGAGAGGCTTTCTCCCAAATAGGAAATACATCCTGAACAGAAAGCACATTACCAAAAAAATAGCTATAAAAAAGTACCATTAGTTTTTTCGGTGAGGAATAGGAAAAAAAAAAAAAAAAATATAAATCAAAAATAAAAAAAGGAACTTTTAAAAATGTATCAAAAAAGTTCATTTAGAAGTGATTATATCTGCTTTAGAGCATTGAATGGACGGTAATGCATGATAGACAATTATGAACTGTATCAATTAGAAACATGGTTTTTATGCAAACCATTGAAGATAATTTGAAACTAAAAAATATATATCTATCACTGAGAAAACTACTCTTTCTAGATACAAATTAACACTCATTGTACAATTTTTTTTTTTTTAAATTTGCAAATCATCATTTTAAAATAAATACAAATAACTTTGAATTTTTTTTAAAACCTTCATCCTACAAGACAACTACACAGTACTTGATTAAAACAGTTTTCTTTTTTTTTACTATTTTGCCACTGCATTCAATTAGATTTTAGAATTTAGTTGTAAGAAACAGAACAAGCCAAAAAAGCGACAAAAGAACCCCACCACTTGATCCAAAGCAACCAGAAACCACATACTCGTTTGTAAAACAAAGAAAAAGATGTCTGCACCAAAAAGAATTATTCCTGGTATGCTAACCAAGGAACAGGAACAAAAACTAAAAGCCACTTTACCAACCGGTACTCTAATTGATCCTTTAGCTGAACAAAAGAAGAAGGACAAGCAAGAAGAAGAAGAATTGGAAAACAGCAAGCCAAAAGCTGCCAAGGCCTCAGAAGGTAGAAAGGCTGCCAATGAAAACATTGTCTTTGTTGGCAACATCAATCCTGCTTTGGACTCTGAATCTTTACAAAAATACTTCAAGTTCTGTGGAGACATTGTCACCTGCAACATTGTCATCAGCAAGCAAAACAAACAAGAACTGCAAAAGCAGAAATTCAGAGGTATTGAAGACTTTTCTGTTTTAACTGCTAACTTTGCTTTCATTGAGTTTTCCTCTCCTTCTGAAGCTAACATGGCTTTGGAACAGCTAAATGGCAAAACCATTGAAGAATACGAAATCCAAGTCAAGAAGGCTTTCAAAAACATAGCAGCAGCCAACGACAACGATGAGCCTAAGTTCAGCATATTTGTAGGTGATTTGAATGTTGATGTTGACGATGAAACTTTAATCAACTTTTTCAAGGAATTGGAAGGCTTTGTCACAGCCAATGTCATGTGGGACATGGACAGCGGAAACAACAGAGGATACGGGTTTGCCACCTTCAACTCTCAAGAAGCCGCTCAAGGAGCCATTGATGCCAAAAACGGCAAAGAGTTGAATGGGAAAGCCATTGTTTGTAACCACGCTGCTAAGAAAGAGCAAAGACAACCAAAGATTGTCAAGAAACAACCTAGACGTGTATTTAATGACTTGCCAAGCTTCTTTGAGTTGCAACCGCAAAGCCCTGACGAAATAATAATGAATCCTCCAACCAGACCTTTCACCAAAAGAGCTGTTGACAGCTTTATTGCCAGATCTATCACTCCTGTTGAAAACACCTCTGTCTTCATTGGAAACATCCCAGACCCGCTTCCAAGATTTGTTTTGGATTGCTACATGAACGAGTTCTTTGGGCCTATAGTCAAAACAGAGCACTTCCAAGGCTACTGCTTGGCCACCTTTGCTTACAAAGCCGGTGCTGCCAAATGTATCATGGGTTTGAACAAATATGACGTTGCTGGATTGTCTAACCTGGCCGTTTACTGGAAGAAGGACTACGTCAAGAAGCCATACAAGAAAACTTTCAAGCCAGAAGAAGACGCTGCTGCTGCTGAAGAACAGCCAGCCGCTGAACAGGAAGTTCCGCAAGAAGAGCTAGAAAACCTAAGCATTTAAAGAGGCTCTGGAGAGCGCAGCACACAGCTAAGACCACCTGATGGTCCATGAGGCCTGCGAGTGCTTCTTGGTGCATCCATGAGCAGATATATATGACATGTACAAGCGCCTATATAAAGCTTTATAAGGAGCATGCTGCGGCGACCCTGCGCACCGATGACACGTGCCATAAGGAAACATGCACGTGCCATAGACAAAAGCGCACGTGCGGCAATTAAGCATTCACGTGACACCACGTGATAAAACCAAACACACACGTGACTTTTTACTTTGGCCACAAATCACGTGCGCCTGCTTTTTTGGCACGTGCACTCTGTTTTCTCCCCCACCAGGCTCGGTGGCAAAACGTGACTGTTTTTTCCAGAGCACCCGGCGCATCTTTCGCCCTGCGCCTGTGTGAAGCCACCCGTGTTTTCGCATGTGCCCTCCAACCGCCCGTGTTACCCATATATTTTTTTAAATTTTTGCACAGCTGGGATTGTTGGAAGGGTGGATTGGATCATTTTGATGCTACTGTGCTGGAATCACTACACTGGCATAGCGCTACATGTGACATACGTTATGTCTATCCAGCTCCCTATATTAATAATTCTACTGAACAACCAATCAGCACCAGCCCAGACCGTGTTTCCGCAGTACTTTTTGGAAAGAAGCACTTCAAAAGTACCTCTGAATGCCCTTTGAAACCAAGATAAAGCCACAGCATCCAGACTCAACAAGCATCCAAAGTTTTTTAAAAGATAACACAAATCTTATTCTTTTACTGATTATATCGTCTTTTCTACTGTCCAACAACAAGCCTGCCAAGTACCTAAACAAGCTAAAATCACGAATCAACCACTACACGCAATCAATGAGCAACAGATACAGCAGCAGATCCTACCAGAACAACAGACAGCACCCGTACACCGAGGCTTTAGGCGCCGTGGTTATAGAAGAAGGTGGTTATCCAGGTGGTTTATACAACGAAGGTAACACCTGCTTTATGAACTCTGTTTTGCAGAGTCTTGCTTCTTCCAGAGAAATTTTAAATTTTTTGGATGCTGAATTGTTAGAGAAAGCCCATGACCTGAACAAGCATCTTGAAGATTCCAACGACAAGCAGCAGGAATCAGGTGAGAACGAGGTCCACATGATCAAGAAGAAAATTGACATCAGATTTTCAGAAAAGTTGCACCAGCTGCTTGAAGTATTGAACAACAAGTACTACAAGAAAAACCACACCACCAAGCCAAACCAACTATTGAAAACAATCACAAGAGGCAAGAACAACAGAGATGTTGTGCTAGGTGATGATCAACAGGATGCTCAGGAATTTTTCCAAACTTTAATCACTGAACTGGAAAAAAACGTCAAAACCATTGAAAAAGTCAGCAGTGGCCAAACTGAGTCTGAGACAGAGAAAAAGCAAGACAACGAATTGAAAACTGTTAAGTTCAAAGATTTGCCAGAGGATGCGTTGCTTGACCAGAACGATTTAAACAAAGTTGGAACTGTGTACATTCCCTCATCTTTAATTGACCCGAATATACAAGATCCTGAAAATGAAGAAGAAAGATTGTATTCTCCTTACAAGCTAATGACACCTTTGGATGGTATCACTTGTGAGAGAATTGGTTGTTTGAAGTGTGGTGAGAACGGTGGTATAAGAGCCTCTGTATTCTCAGGCCTATCTTTAAATTTACCTAGTGATTCAATGAATGGCACATTAAAGCTTTCTAATCTTCTTGACGAATGGAAGAAACCTGAAATCATTGAAGGCGTAGAATGCTACAGATGCTCTTTGAATTTATTGAAAGAACATTTGATAGCTTTAGTTTCCAAAGACGAAAACCCAGATCACATAAGCTATCTACAAAACGTCGATGCTTTGCTAACAGAAAAAGTTATTGACGAAGAAAAGTACAAGTCATTAAGAGACGAAAACTTTATTGCAAGAATCTCCAAATCCAAGAAGATTTTGATTGCCAGACCTCCTCCATTGCTGTCAATTCATATAAACAGATCGTGCTTTGACATGAAAACATTTATGATTAGAAAAAACAATTCCAGAGTTGTTTTTAACAGCAAACTAAATTTAACACCTTGGACAGCTGAATTTAAGGATTTGCAACTAGACGCTAGATATCCAATGTCCAAGAAGGAAGAAGAAAACGAAATCAATTTCAAGCAAGAGGAAGACGAGAATGTAGGTTTGGAATCAAGACTTGCTCACGAGAGAGTGCAAAAAGACTTTGAAGAAGAGTATTCAGAAGAAGATGAAGACTATTCAGAAGAAGATGAGGAAATGCCTGAAAACCCACCCAACTATTCAGAAATGGAAAACGATGATACTGACTCAGACGAAGAATACCAGCCAGAAGAACACATAGAAAAGAAAACCGCCACAAAAGAAGCTGAAGAGGAAAAACTACCAGAGCCATCTATTACATTGAAGTCTGTAAAAGCTTTGAACACTCCAGACAGCCCGTTAACATACCAACTGAAATCCGTTATTATTCACTATGGCTCCCACAACTACGGCCATTACATTGCTTTTAGAAAAATCAGAGGGTGCTGGTGGAGAATCTCTGATGAATCCATAGCTTTAGTTGATGAGTCTGAGGTTCTAGGTATTCCAGGTGTTTTCATGATGTTCTATGAATATGATTATGATGCTGAAACCAAGAGAATGCATGAAGACATCAAGGTTGAAGAATTAAACAAAAAAATTGAGCAAACTATGCTTAAAAATGCTGAGATCATGAGATTAAAAGAAGAAGAAGAAGAAAAGAAATTACAGCAAGCCAATGAAGAAGCAGATTTGTTCAACAAAAGCATAGAAGAAAACGAAGAATACAGAGAAGGCGGTGTTTTGGTCGAGCAAGAAGATTTAGAAGAAGAATGATCAATTTTTTGTCTTTTTAGGCTACAAAATGAAAGCTCTTATCCCAATACATTATTATTTTGAAGCAACGTCAACAAAATTTGACTTAAAAATTATATATTTGCAGTTATATGTGTATTCAATGAATTGCTATGCTTGATGAATTTTTTTTTATTTTCAAAGTCCTTGCAGAATAAATTCAAATGAGCATACAGACGAAAACAATCAACAGTTTGGTGCAAAAAAAGCAGTAAATTGCTTGGATGCTTACTTCGACTTTGTTTGTCTTTTTCTCAGGTCAGATAGGATTTCTCCCTCTCTTTCTTCTTTCAGAAAATCATCTCTTATAAGCTCTTCAATGTCGTACTCAAACACATTTGGATCCTTCATATCTTTCGTTGTAATGTTTTTCTTGACTGAAGTCATAAGCTTTGTGTTTGCCTCAGGCTGAACATTTAGTTTGTAGCCAATTTTTTTCTTATTTTTGAATGTTTTAGAGTTTTTAGCGTCAAACTTTAAAATTCCAGACATGATTGGGAATAAAAATCCGACTATGAACACTAGGATAATTAAGGCAAAAATGATGAATATCATGATGCTGATTTGAAAAAATTAAAGGTTTTGGAAACTAGGCTTCTGTCAGGGTTTTGATCAGAAAGTTCTTTTGCCAAAGGAATCAGATAGTCCAAACACTGAATTGTATCGATAATGAATTTAAAAGCAGTTTTAATTGGCCTCATGGATGTTTCGCTAACAAAATGGATGCGTTACTATTGACTGAGAACCAAAAAAAAAAAAGGACACTTGCGCTCGTGGCAGGGTAAACACGCAGTGCAAACTGGCTGCGTGAGACAGATAATCTGTGCACGTGACTAACAGTGCTGCTACACGTGACATGCTCTCTGTCTGAAAGGCACGCCGTTTGGGCCTTGCAAAGAGGCAAGACCAAGCAGTGATCCTGCCTGCACAGCATAAAAAAACCGCAAGCCCATACTGCAGCTAGCAAATGCTGGTTTTTTTCATGCCCCTAGCAGCGCTTTATCCCACTGAGCCATGCCTTCCATCAGCAGTTAAAGCACAGCCATTTGTGCTTTGGTAATAGTGCATGTGACCGCGTCCGCCAAAGAAGGAGAAAATTTTTTCCCACGGCCTACGCTTTTCTTGCTCTGGTACATTTTCACACAGTTTTTAAGAAGTCTCATTGGCAGCTTCAGTTCTAATAGCCAAAGGCCTGCAGCAGCACACAACCCAAGCGAAACTTCAATCAAATCGAAGCCAAACACAACACTACAGCAGATGATTTCCAGCACCAGGGCTCTATGCTATTCAAGATGCGCCGCGAGCAGGCTGTCCATGCTCAGCAAGGTGAACCGCAGCAGGCAGCTAATAACTCCGAGAACCCTGCAGCCTGTGGCCAAAGCACTTTTCCACACCAGCTTTGCTGTGAAAAACAACATCAACAACAACACATCAGGAGAAAAAATACCAGACCACATACTGCACCTGGATGCGGACGTGTATGACAAGAAGGCAGACCACTTTTTGAGCGACCTGAGCGACTCGCTGGAGGAGATCTCGGAGCTAGATCCTGAGTACATCAGCAGCGTGGATGCGAACCAGGGGGTTGTTGAGTTTGAAATAGAAGACGTGGGAACGTATGTCATCAACAAGCAGCCGCCAAACAAGCAGATATGGCTTTCCTCTCCGATATCAGGACCTTTCAGGTTTGACTACGACAGCCATGCAGACGAGTGGGTGTCGCTGAGAGACCATGGCGAAACGAAGCTTCTTGGGCTGCTGAATGCGGAGATGCGTGGCTCGTCCGCGGGCAAGCACCAGCTGAAGCTCTGAGGTGCACGTGCTATTCTGCTTTTCAACGGTGCACGTGTCACGCTTGCTGCCTGCCCAACGTGACCTCCTCCGGCGCTCTCGCCCACAGCCGTTCCCTCTCCCACGCGTGGCTCCATAGGCACATTTTTTACTCCGCTACACAGGATATACATTTATTTATATATTTTTTTTGATTGTTAGGCATCGTAGGACTGATTCCCCTAAAAAACGTTACTTTTGAACGGGCAGTGTGTCTTTATCAAAAGGCTGCTCGCTGTACGTCTCTATCACACGGCTACTGGCAGCGTGGCTATTCTGCTTGCTGATTGGCTAGCAAAACATGATAAACCCAACACCGTATTCCAAACCACAACAACAAACCACACAAACAATCACAATGTCCTTTTCCCAAGCCGATTTCAAAACCCTGATGATAACCTTCAAGGACTCAAACGCCGCACAAGCTTTCAAGAACACCGCTTCCAAGTTCAACGCCGAAGTCGTCCACGAGTACTCTTTGATCAAAGGCCTAGCCATCAAGATCCCTAAATCCTTCAACACCGACTCTTTGAAGAAAGACGACTCACACGGAATCGTGACTGTCGAGGAAGACCACGAGGCCAAAATCAACTAATGGTCTATGTCTTTGTACGACTTTGCTTCCAAAGGTATACCAAACTCCAGCTGTTCTGTTGTCTTTTCAATTCTTTTTCTGGTTGAAGGCTTTCTTCCTCCCTCTGAACTTTCAAAATCACCACACTGGTAGTTGTGGATATTGTATACAGCATCCATTGGCAACACTCTGCTTTGATATTCTTTTATCGCATTCATGTGATTGTACTTGTGAAGAAGCTCTATTGGGTCGTCCAGCTTCAAGTTTATTCGAGATTCTATATCTGTCATTGTCAAGAACGACAGCAACGTGAAGTAGGAATCGTTTAAACCATTGTGCAGAGACGTGTGCGGAATGTTTAGGAAACGCAGCTGTTTTTTCACAGACTGCGCATTGAACAGAAACCGTTGACTCGTGGTTTCAGTGTCATATACCAGAACTTTATGTATACCTTTGTTTTTTTTATTTTTAAGAACACCCTCCATCACAGAACTCACCGATATGCTGTTTTCAAACTCAAAGCTAGAAGAGATTTGAAATTCTTTGACTAGCGCTTTAATGTCTCCATTCACACTCTGCCCAACCAGTGCACACTTGAATCCATTGGCGACAAGATCCTTATTGTTGAAGTATCTATCCCACATTGACTGCACAAACTTTTCTGCCTCGCTATGCTTCAGTACGTACGTTTCATTGAAAAGTGACTCGTTTTTCTTACACAGGATGAAGTCTCTATTTCTTTTGCTCATCCTTTCTTTGATGATAATGTGGTAAGTCTTGAACTGTGGAATCTGACTGTTTTGGAAGACCCCCTCTTTGCTGACATGCCCGTTTTCCCTTGGATCATAAACGGTAAAGCCTATTTCAGTTATTTCAGATGTTCTTTCAAATTGCTCCAAGTCTATTGAGAAATAAATTGTATCATGAACATTAGTCGAGATAATGTATTTTTTCAGTTCATCTCCAATATGCATGTTGCTGCAACATCTTTCATACATGGAGTATATCAGTATTTGATCATCAGTGAAACTTTCTTTCCATATGTTCTTTTTTTTGTCAATGCTCAGGATCTCAGGAAATTGTGAATTTATAAAACTTTGAAGCACTTTCTTTTTCTGCTGATTGACCAACCCAACGGTTTTGATGTAGGAATCAATTCTTTCCAGCTGTGACAGCCTAAAGTTGTCGTTAAATACAATACTGTCCAGCACCTTCTGATTACTGGTTTGCACTATTCTTTCGTAATCTGTATTGGCGCTGCGCTTTGATTGCTTTTTGGCGCTGGCAGCGTCGAAATCTTTCAGCTTTCTCACCAGCGCTGAGTTTATATCTTCTAGCCTGCACATTCTTAAAGGCTCTTTCATAACATTTTTAAACAGATTGGCTGAGCTGTCTTCATTAGCTCTGAAAAATGAGCTGCTGTTTCTGTAGCTGCCGCGGTACTTTTTGCTTTTGTAATTTCCAAACCTATTTTCCATTGCCTTGTATATAGTTGCTCAAAGGTTATTAAAAAAAAAAAAGTTGTATTCACAAGTAGCCAAATATTAGACTGTGAAAAGTTTTATGAAGTAAAAATAATGATATCAAATCAGCTAGTGCGTGGATGGTTTCGTGTGTGCTTATTGGTGAAACATAAATGTTGGTTTTGAAATACATTCAAAATGCATTTAAAGTTACATTCAAAATGCATTTAAAATTATTATATGCCCATTTCCATTATTCAAACTTTGAACAAAAAAAAAAAAACATTAATGCTTATAAAGAAAAAAATAAAAAGTCATATTCCTGAAAAAAAAAGCAATTGCCAATGACTCTTTTATGTATTTATTTAATTTTTTTTTTTTAAAAACTCATTTAACCTTTAAATAAGTGAATATTTCAGCTATTAAATATGTATAAATCATAGTTTAGCGAATCACAACTTTTATTTTGAACAGGTGAAGTAAGCATAAAATTTAGGAGGCTCATAGACATTAATCTTGCCAATTAAATTAAAACATCCCAACCATAGGCCAGAATGTTCAGACGCGAAACCATTTCATATTTATTCTAAGCTCATACATACACGCAGAAAATATCGGCTACAAACGGTTTAAGGGTAGATAAAACAAACACCAAAACACAAATCATTTTTTTTACACCAATGGAGAAGCAAGAGAACACAAGAAAAGAAATCAAAACCAAAAAACATCTGTACAGTGCTTTCATAGTGGGTGGAATTTCCTCCATAACTTTGCAGCCTTTAGACCTGCTCAAAACCAGAAAGCAACAGCAGAGGAATAAGAATGAAAAGTACAACTTGAAGGCCGATGTGAAAAACTCAAAGCTGATAGATTTGTGGAAAGGTACTCTTCCATCATTTTTAAGAACATCTATTGGCTCTGCTTTATACCTAACGTCTTTGAACAGCTTTAGAAATGCTTTTCACAAGTTAGAGAAAAAAAATTCAGATCAAAGTACAAGTTATAACAAATCATCACATTTGCCAAAAATATCACACTGGGGTAACCTGATTTCAGGCTCACTTGCAAGATCCTCCGTGGGATTTTTACTGATGCCTTTGACTGTTATTAAAACAAGATTTGAGTCAACAATGTATAATTACAGCAGCTTGAATGATGCTTTCAAAGACATTTATAAAGAAAATGGAGTGAAAGGTTTTTTTAAAGGATTTGGGTCTACAATTCTGAGAGATTCTCCTTATGCAGGCATATACCTGGTACATTATGAATTTTCAAAAAACTTTTTGAACAACTATTTCAAGAACTCTGAAAACAGCAGTTTCTTTATTAACTCTGCTTCTGCTGTTTTTGCCGCTGGTACTTCCAGTGCACTCACCGCTCCATTTGACACTATCCGAGTCAGAATTCAACTTCAGCCTAATGTGAATAAAAACATGATAAAAACGTTTTTAAACATTGCCAAAAACGAAGGATTCATAAAATTATTCGACGGATTAACTTTGAGATTGATTAGAAAATCATTGTCTTCAGCTATAGCATGGGGCGTTTACGAAGAGCTAATTAAAAACTAAATACAAGCAAAACTTAACATTTTTTATATACTAATGTAACATTTGACCAAAGCATTCACTTTATAAACCAAATCTCCCACATATAAGATTTAATTTTTTCCTTCGTTTGGTATGGTAATCTCCAAACTTTCAATGTCAGATAAAAGGTGTCTTGGCAAACATAAAGTTGAGTCTAAAATGCCGTCCAATAAACCTATGGAACAAATAGTTGTAAAACTGTGAAACAAATCACTGTCAATGTGATTGCTCCCATCGTCATTATCTTCCGCAATGTGCTTTGCAAAGCCCCCTTTGATAGGATCCTGCAAGTTCAAAATGTACTGTTCAAACAGTTCTATGTCATATGGCATATCATCAGTCATTTGAAAATATTGCATTGCTGAAAAATTCCAAAAACTGTAGCACGAGTCAGTTTTCTTATTTTCTCTACCGTTGAATCCTCCATTTCCTTTGTAGTTTTCATTTTCATGATCAAAAACCTGCCTGTGGCATAACCATTCAAACATAAATATCTTTTTTTGCTCATCTATAATATAACCAAACGCTAATTCAAGAATTTTAAATATTGATGCAAAACATGAAACATATCCGCTGTGTACTTCTCCTTTGCCAAAATTAACATACCCATAGTTTTCCTGAAAACAGCCTTTTTCTATAATAGCCACAATTTTAGGCAAGTCAATCTCCTTTTCCAATTTGTTGAAAATGAACAGCACACATAAACTCATGTAAAACTCTCTTATATCATCGCATTTACCGTATAGCTTGCTTTTAATATTACTGCATATCCTGTCAACATTTAAAAAAGAAAAGTTTTTCAAACCTAACAACAACAGGTTTTGTATGGCAAAAAACGTTTGAGCTATTCCTTTAGTTCCTGTTGGAAAGTGACTTTTATTTGGTGTAAATCCACAAAAATTTGATTCCTCTATGTACAAATTCTTTATGTATTGAATGCAATCATGCCTTTCCTTGTCGGAAAGAAAAGAGCCCAAAATATACTTTGACAGCAAGGTATAAAAAACCACAGATAGTCTATTAGGATCATACGGAGTAGCGGCTTCAGGTAGAAACCCCAAGTAATGCGAAAAGTACCGCTGGTGCTTTTTCCATTGGAACTCAGGAGATGCAATGATTGAGAGTGACTCTGGAGCCAATAATTTTTTCAAGCTGATTTCTTTTACAAACAGCGGTAAGCAAGTTTTGGTGCCTGCTGCTTTTTGGCAAACGGTTACCACATTTGCATTTAGCCAAAAACTTCTGAAATTGACAAGCTGGCCATCAATTTTTATGTTCACATAATCTTGCTGATTGAAACTAAAAATGTCGGCATCTTGGAAAACAGACACTGTTTTGAGATTTAAATGCGTTAAGCCTAAGCCAATAAGTTTTGTATAACTTTCCTTTATACTCCAAATTAATGTAAATAACTTTATCTTGTCTTTCAAATTTTCTTGTCTTTTAAAAAGCTCTATTTCTATGTCAGAGAGGATATCTTCGTACAGTGCATAGTCAAATTCATCACCATTGCTAGTGTGGTCATTGATATTGGCAATATCAATACCTACTTCCTCAGCTTGATTGTTAATAATCATTGTAGTTATGTTCTCAGAAATACAGTTTGACATGTTAAATTTGATATTTGCGTTATTAGCAACATATGGTTTGCCATGCTTAGCGGTTTCCAGTTTCACAACATCTCCATTTGGCAACAGATTCTTTACTGCTTTTTCACATAAAAGCCTGCTTAAAATAAAAGTAATTTTGTTGTCTCCTTGCTTGTAACTGTCTAATTTTACAAAATCTTTTGATGAAGGAAGCTTTCTTTTCAATAATTCGAATTTAAAGTCATTATTTCTTAATTCGGCTTTTTCTTTACTGGTCAACTGAACAACAAATAAGGAAGAGGGAAAAGAAGTAGATGCCATTGCTGAAAAAAAAAGGTATATCAGCTATGAAATGATCAACCTATAGTTTATGGTCTTATAGGCGCTATCCTTTGCTACACTGAGCTACCATTGGCAAACGATTGATATTGCAGTATTATATGCCCATGTTTAAATTTCACCAGTATTTTATTTTCGGATGAACATAAAACCCGTGCGCAAAAAACTGCAAAACGCAGATGCGCATTTTCTAATTTCATGAAAACAGAACATCACGTGAAATTCTGCTTATTTCGTAGCACCGATGGCAAGGACTCCTGTAAAGTCATGGCAGGTAAGCATATACAAACCAGGAATAGTTGGGCAGACTGAGAATACCATGCACCAAGACTGTATGATACTAATGAAAAGACTAGTCTATTTTTTACAACGAATGAGGTTTTGCAAAGCGTATCGTTAGGAAACCTGGTAAAAAAGTGGCTTACGGAGAGCAGCCGTGTGCTTTCTGATCCAATTCACAGGCGTTAATAGAATGATCCAGCTTGGCCAATGGAATCCACATGCGCACTTAGCGGATTGAATGGCTGTGATACACTTGGAAAATTAGTCCAAAAAATCACCGAGCTCACCTGCTTTGGCCATTAATTAAACATTCTAGCCGCCATGCCAGCATCTTTGCCCAATCGATCGATTAATAAAGAGATTGATTAATGAACAGATTGATTAATGAACAGATTGATTAATGAACAGATTGATCAATAAACAGATTGATTAACAAACAGTTCGATTAGCAAACAGATTGATCAATAAACACACCGACCACCGGAGCCAGCTCATTTGATCAAACCCGCAGACGAAACTGGCCACCCCAGCCAAGACAAGCAGCCTCGCCGTCTCCCCAGAACACCCAGGGATATGCAAAAACAGCCTTTAACTGCGTTCGGCGAGTCCTCAACTGAACAATCAACCGGCCGATTAGCACCTGGAAAAAACTGCCCACCTCCCAAAAAAAAGAACGTGCACCGTGTGTCCATGATCGCTATTGTTGAATTGTTCTCATAACCGTAGTGAGCAGTGATTATTGCTGTGATTTGCCAGCTCTTGCAGTCCAGAGTGATCAATTAGGCAGTCTATAATCAGCTTGCTCTTATCTATCTTCCTTATTGAAAGGATACACTAATCCAACGCAGGAGTTTTTTTAGCGAAAGAATAAAAAGGCAAGCCTGCTCGGCACCGAAAGCCAATAAAACAGGCAAAACACCGAGCTTTTTGCCTTTTTTTTCACCAAAAAACATGAGCTCTGAAAAAAACACCTGCGAATTTCAGCTGCTTTTTTGTTTTCGTGGGTATTTTTCAGCTGATAAAAGAGAAGGAGCACACAAAAAAAGCAATGCGTCATGGCTGCAAAGCGCTTTTGGCCGTTTACACACCAATTTTTTTCACAGCCTATTGCGGAAACGTATTGTCTTTTCCAATCATCACGAGCGGCTAAGTCTTGTTAGCGCAAATATTGTTATCAGTTTTTTCAACAAGAATAGAAACCGCGGTTATCGTATCAGTGATTAAATTATTCACTAATGCATCTGAAATATGCAAACAATGATTTTTTTTTAAACCCTAAATCAAATTTTAAAAGTGATAAGGCTCATTTTGTTCACCTTAAGAAGCGTCACAGTTGAGAGAGATTGGGATGACTAACTGTTTGTATATAAACGGGACTTCGCAGGATTTTTTTTTTTAGAACATGATTATCGTTCATGAGCAGCCATTTCATTGACTAATAATAATAATAATAAGAAAGGATGTATCGACAACCAAAATTAACTTATTAGTTACATTAACACAAGGCGAAATCACTGCTACCAGGATAAACCCTTCTCTCTGTTTTCTACACGACCAAACACGCTACTGTACTTTGGCTCAACAGAAAACGATCGCCTGCTCTAATTCAACTGAACAAGTTTTTTTACCACACACCTCCTTCAGAAAATGACTGATATTATTCCTTCCTCTGCCTCAGAATCTGCATCTGCTGAACACGAAATAAAGCCTATTATTTCCATCACCCAAGAGCAAATCGGTGACAAGACTGCCCAGATTGCCACTATCTTATCACCAGGAGGTGAAGAAGTTGTTCTATCCGGGGATGTCGACGATGCCATGGTTTATGCTGAAGAAATCAGAGACTTTGACTACACTGCCGAAGAAGAGAAAAAACTTGTCAGAAAGCTGGACTTGTGCTTGCTGCCTATTATGGGGTTGTCTTATTCTCTGCAATTTTTGGATAAGACTTCCATTGGTTCTGCAGCCATTTTGGGGTTGAGAACTGACCTGAAAATGGTTGGAAAAGACTATAGCACTGCCTCATCCATGTTTTACTATGCATACATGGGTGGTTTATTGATTTTCCCAAGATTGCTACAAAAGTCTAAGCACTTCATGTTGCTACTGTGCTCTGTCACTTGTTTGTGGGGTATGGTCCAATCTTTGCAAGCTGCTCCTGGTATGAACTATCAAGGATTCTTAGCTTTAAGATTCTTCTTAGGTTTCTTTGAATCTTCTATTACTCCTGCCTTCAACCACTTAACCTCTCAATACTACAAACAAGATGAAATGTTTTCCAGATCTATCACTTGGTTCGCTTGGAATGGTTTTGGTTCTATGCTAGGTTCTGCTATTTGCATTGGTTTAGTTTCTCACATTGAAAACGGTGGTACTTACAGTATGCCTGCTTGGAAATTGTTGTTCTGTGTTACTGGTATTATGTCTATTTTTGTTACTTGCTGTATGGCTGTTCATATTCCTTCAAACCCAATGAAGTGCTGGTTCTTGAACGAAAGAGAAAAGAAAATTGTTTTGAAGAGAATTCAAAGCAATCAAAAAGGATTCGGTAACCATACTTGGAAGTGGTCTCAATTCAAAGAAGCTTTCAAAGACTACAAAGTTTTGCTGATCGTTGGTTTTGCCGTTGCTGATAACATTCCAAATGGTGGTTTGACTAACTTTTCTTCTATTTTGATTAAAGAAGAATTTGGATTTACCACTTTAAAAACTCTGAAGATGAATTTAATTGGTGGTGCTGTAGAATTTGTTTCTCCAATTTTTGCCTACATTTCATTGTATCTGGCGAAAACTGTTGGTGGCTGGTCGGGCCATAAGCTTGTTTGTGCCATTTTTGTTCAAATTCTAACTACCATATTCATTATCATGCTGGCCTATGCTAACAACAAGTACGCTAAGTTAGCTGGTGTCTACTTAGCATCAATTGGACCTGTATCTTTTGTATGTGGTCTTTCAGCAATTTCCTCTAACATTGCCGGTTCTACAAAGGTAACAACAGTCAATGCCTTGTTCTTGCTGGGTTACTGTGCTGGTAACATTGGTGGTTCATACACATTCAAAACACAAGATGCTCCTAACTACTTACCTGCCAAAAGAGACATGGTTATTTCTTACGCTTTCTGTGTAGGTATCTTATGTGCTCTATATGCCGGTTACATTTATGAAAACAAGAAGAAAGAAAAATGGGTTGCTGAACACCCTGATGAAGGTGAAAACATTGAAAACTTGGCTTTCTTCGATTTGACCGATATCGAAAACCCTCACTTCAGATACAGTTTATAAGCACTATGCTTCTGCAACAATACAAAAAAAAAACGCCTTGAAAGTGTTTTTTGGCCACACTGTGTGCCAGCTTGCAGCTCAGTTTAAGAGATGAGTGCTCTTCTGTATGATACGTTAATCAATATGTATGCAATGGTGCATATACGAGAAAGGAGATCAATTAATTGTCTAACTAGCGGGCCTAGCTAAAAGTGCGATATCCTCACCGAATATGTAAACCTTTTTAATTTTTAAAACAACTTTTAAAAAATAACACTAAGAAAATATTAATTAATCATCAAATAATCACAGAATCTGTTCAATCAATGATCTGTGCTTGATTAATCATCCAAACACGACTAACTCGCTTGGAGAAATTAAAGTTTCACGTTTCAACCAAACTTTTTTTAATGTTTTTTTTTTCTTCTGAAAAATCAAAGGCTAATGTCTAATTCTGATTTTAAAATTTTAAATTCAAAACTTAAAAAAAAAGAATGTAACATGTAATAACAACTATTTTTTTGAAGGAAAATTTTTTTTCTGAACAATCATAGCCTGCTGCTTTCATCTAGGTTTTTTTTTTTTGATAACTGTAATCTAAGAGTTTTGAGTCCTTTCAGCACTGAATCTTGATTGATCCACAAGCTCTTGCACCAAACCAAAAGCTACAGCAACTCTGTTTATTGACAAATATTAGCTACAGCTAGCAACTGCACATACACTTAACGGAGCTCTAGAAAAATGCTGTACAACGCCTTGCCCAAGCTTGTTCAGACAGGAGTTGATTTTCTGTCTGCTGAAGAGATCAAAGAAGACTCAGCAATTGAAAAATTACAGTTTTTGGTCAACAAGGGCCTTTCAAACGAGGAAATTCTGCAGGTTTTGGAGGTTTACAATCTAAAACAGCAAAAACTTACTGATGTGATATCAGGAGTTGATAACGACTATTTAAACATTATGCGAGACATAAGCAAATCTGCCATGAAAACCAACATTATAACCAATGAAGCACATCACATTTACAGAGATGTGCCTAATATACCACCTCCTTTGCCTGAAAAGGACTGGAAAGACGTGTTTGTTATGACAACAGCAACATTTGGTGTTGCTTATGGTATGTACAATTTAATGCAGGAGTTTATTTTACCAAAAATAATGCCTAAATCTGACAATGATCTGGAAAAAGATAAAACCGAGCTTCAAAGTAATCTAAATAAAATCACTGAACAGATTGACTTGATAGACCAAAAATACAATGAAAATACAGAGAAAGACAATTTAAAAGTTAAACAGCTCAACAGTCTTGTCGCTAAACTCAATAACAAGATTGATGACTTGGAAAACGAAAAAATCAGAATGAGACACGATTTTGACAAATTAAAAAGTAATATTCAAACAATGAGAAGTAAATTTGACGAGTTTGTGGAGAAAACTAGTGAAACGAGCAAAATACAAAGTTTAGAAAACAGGGTCACCAAACTGAGCTCTATGATTGAAAATTTTGACACAAAAAATGATAACAACAAGCTGTTGTCCTCTGATGAATCCTACTCAAAGAACAGCATTACTGAGTTGAACAACCAAAGCAATTCAGCATTGAATATGAATAATTTTTACCATAAGCCAATGTTTGAAAACCAGCTTTCTTTGCAAAATATACCAAACACTTCAGACATATTGTCCAAGATGAATCTGAAACCTTTGAAGAAAGAAAAATATGACATTGAAACATCACCTACAAAAAAACTGAACTCTGAAGAAATAAGAGAGCAGATTGAAAATATTTCAGTTGACTATTCATAGCATAAAAACCTCCACCCCAGTTTCTATAATGCGGTTTTAATTATTTTCTGTTATATCAATTAAGAAGTTGTAAACTTTATATGCTAGTACATATATAGACCTAAATAGTTTTATTTACCTTCCATTACTAATTTTTGAATTTGTTCCTTTTGGTTAGCAATGTCTCTCATTTTTTGCTCAATAGTGTTTTTACATATCATTCTATAGACAGTGACCTGTCTTTGCTGACCTAATCTATGTGCTCTATCCATGGCTTGAGAATCAATTGTAGGGTTCCAATCTGAGTCATAGAAAATAACTGTGTCTGCAGCAACCAAATTAATACCTAAACCACCCGCTCTTGTGGATAACAAAAATATGAAAATATCGTCATTCGTTTGGAAATCAGATACCAGATCTCTACGTTTTTCTAAAGTGGTAGAACCATCTAGTCTAACATACTTGTAACCTTTATAAGCTAAATAATCCTCTATCATATCCATCATCTTTGTCATTTGGAAATATATCAAACACTTGTGATCTCCTTTTTTCAATTCTGGCAATAAAGCGTCAAGATTTTTCAGTTTGGCGGAGTCTTGTATGAATTTTTCAATAGTTGGTATTTGAACATTTGGTGTGACAAAGCTTTGGTTAATTTTACTTATCTTCATTTCAGATTGAATCAAAGGTTTTTCTATGTGCTTTAAACTCAAATCAACTTGCTGTTTTATTGGTATGGTTTTCATAGCATCAATGTTTTTTATCTCATTTAATCTGTTGTTTTTACCGTTGACATAACTGCTAATCACTGGTGCAATACACGGCTCAACAAAAGCAGGTTTCCATTTGTCTAAATAATGCGAGTGAGTGTAGTTGTCCACAACTGAGCTATCATTCAGAATTTCAATTTTAACTTCATTGCTGACTTTTTCTGGAATGGCAAAGTTACCGTTTTTGAATTGGATGTCCATTTGATCAGCTTTGGTGTAAATAACACTTCTTCTGGAGTTGACATCTTTTTTAGACAACTTTCCTTTAAGTTCAATTGCTCTAGTGATTAAATCAGTAGATTGCAAAGAATTGATATTTTCAAAAGGATTCAAATAATCTGACTTGTTGTCAAAAATTTCCAAAGCCTTTATCTGCTTAGAGTCACAATTTTTAAAAACATTAAATTCTTTTAAAGAAACGTTGTTTTTTTCAAAGTTAGGCAACATCATCTCTTCGTAAATCAGTCTAGGAATATTGTATTCAATCTCGTTGGTCGTCGAATTGTAAACATCTGTTGTATTATTTCTGATATTGTGAACATTATTACCATATTTACTAAATGAAAACGAAGATCTTATGTCATTTGACTCAAACAAGTAAGGGTGATTACAAACTTTTCTAAACTCCATGACTATGTTCATTAACTTACCGTCCTGTGAAGAAGAGTTGCTGGTGCTATTGTTTTCGGAGTTAAAGTTGCTCTTCGAAGAGACTTCAACTCTTTCTCCATTTTCAATCTCATTCTGCTTTTGCTGCTGCTCAAGCGCTTGCCTTTCAATATCTTCATAGTCCCCATTCAACCCAAGCTTCAACATCTCATACATTTTCTGTTGCTTCAAAGTCAAATCACACATAATATCAATTTCAATTTTGTCTTCTAATTCTTTCTGGACATTTTTTTTAACTCTTCTCAACATAAATGGTTTTAAAATATCATGCAATCTTAACAAATTGGCAGAGTTTTTGAAATTTGAATCACTGTTGAAGATTTTATTGAAATTGTCAATAGATTGAAAGAAGTTGGGCATAATAAAATGTAATAAAGCCCATAATTCCTCTAAATTGTTTTGAATAGGAGTACCGGTCAAAAGCAATTTATTTTTACAGTTGATGTTCAATAAATTTTTCCATCTTTGAGATTGGAAAGATTTAATAGCTTGGGCTTCATCCAAAATCATGTATTGCCATTGTAGTTGCTTGATATATTGAATATCATTAACAATCATTTGGTATGAAGTGATCATAATGTGAAATTCAGATTTATCTTTATCGTAAATCAAATTCTTTCTATCCCAGAACTTTCTTAAAGTTTTTCTGTCAGCCGCAGTCCCCCAGTATGGAAGAATTTTAAAATCTGGTACAAATTTTTGGATTTCTTGAACCCAATTGTGCAGAGTAGAGACAGGAGTAACAACCAAAAACGGACCCCATATATTCTGGTTTTCAGCCAAATTAGCCAACATTGAAATCGATTGAACTGTTTTACCCAAACCCATTTCATCTGCTAAAATACCGTTAACATTCATCGAATATAAAGAGTTTAACCATCTTAAACCATTCAATTGATACTCCTTCAAAGTACAGGCCAAAATCGAAGGTTGCTCTAAGTTTTGATCGTCTGAAGTCAAATTTGGATTGGTGAAATTTAACTCGGCACCGTTCATGTTGTCCTGTAATTTGTTTTTTGCAGCTTCTTTGGCTTTTAGTGCAACAGCTTCATCACTCAACTCATCAAAATTTAACTCATTGATGTCAGTGGTTGCACCATCCTTGTTGTTTTCAGTGTCTTCTAAAGAATCATCGTTACCTTTCTTTGCAATAAAGGAAGAAACAATTTCAGATTGTTGTAGCAAAAATTCAAGTTGTTTGTTCTGTCTTTCTTTTTCTTTCATTTCTTGTTCTTTTTTGGCATTGTCTAACAATTCTTTCTCTCTCTTTTTCTTCAAGTCTTTCTCATCCTTAATATTTTTCTTCCAGTATGAAGACATTTCTCTTAAACCTCTTCTAGCTCTAATCTGTAAGTCTTTGAACTGCTTTGTGGTTTTCATGTTCCATTTTTTGGATTCTTTGTTTATCAGCTGAGTTAACTTCTTGGCATTTGACTTTCTTACTTTAGTAATAAGTTTCATGTTTCTGGTGACCTTCATTGCATCTTTTCTAGATATATCCCTCCAAATACCAAACAATGTGTTGTCGTAGTATTTTTGCAAAGAACGAGCTTCTTTCGCATTTAGCTTCATGCCGTACTTCAGTAGTTGGTCAGGCTCGTACTCGTTGTTTGAAATTTCCATAGGAGTTTTTACTGCTTTTACAGGGGCTTCAACTTCATTTGTGTCTATATCTTGACTGTTGTCTGGGTCATTAGCAACTGAAACATCCCCTGCTTCTTCTTCGGTACCAGCTTTCTTCTTGCCAAATCTTCTTTTCTTTTTAGGGCCCTCTACAGAATCTTCATCTTCTGCCTTGGCCTCTGATGTAGTCTTTTTAGAACCTCTAGATTTTTTATTTTTACTTTTTTCAGCAGCGGCTGCAGCTTTCTTGGCAGCTTCAAGCGATCTCACTAGTTTTCCTGCATGTTTTTGGGAAAAAGTGAATTTCATTAGAACCTCTCCGTCTAGCTTGCCTTCAACAGTAGGCTGCTTAAAGTTCAAGATATGCGATTGAGTGAATGTTCTGACCTTTGAGGTTGACGCTTTTCTTAATGCTTCAAGTCTTTGGTCTCTTTTTATGCAAGCTTTAACGGCTTTGACAACCAGATTTCTATTCAATTCCTGTTCAGTTTTTGGGCCTCTAATGAAACCATTCGACATGATAGTAGTTCTCGTTTGAGGTGCTTTCTGCAAAGAAAAGTCTTGAAGAGGCTCTTTCTCTTCTTTTTCTTCTTCTTTTGGAATATCCTCTTCGTTGCCATTATCCAAACTAGCTGGTTCTGGACGAGGCTTTGGAGCAGGTCTTTTTCTGCTCTTTGGCGCAGCAACTTCTTTCTCTTTGGTGCTTTTACTGCTGGCAACAGCCTCGTTTTCCTTGACGCTTGGACTGCTAGCAGGGATCTCCTTTTCCTCGATGCTTGGACGTTCAACAGCGGGCTCTTTTTCTTTGCTGCTTGCACCGCTGATAGCAGCTCTAGGTCTCTTTCTAGGGTTCTTGACAACAATGCCTGTTGGCTTCAAAACTTCAGGCTCGGTTTCTTTTTTGGATAAAGTTACATCTTTTTTCTCGTCGTTCTTAACAACGGCTGTGCTTTCAATGTTTTCTTTGTTGTCAGTTTCTTTCACATGGGAAGAAGAGCTTTGAGCGGGAGCCTCTGGAAAAAGAATGGACGTTTTTTTAAGTTTGTTGGAGTTCATGACCTTTTTCAGCTCAGCAAGCGTTGTTATGGCCTGGACATGGGACTTGTCAGTGTTGGTGTGTAGAACACTGTTGAACTCGTTTTTGATTGTTTCTATGTTTGAAAAGAAAGCATCGACAATGCTGTCAACCGTCAGATTGACAGTGTGGCCGAAAATGGAGTAGTAGTCGTCAAGCAAAGATTTGATTAGCGCATCGTCAACAAAGGAGAGCTGCTCATCGTCCAGATCCAGATCGGAAAGAGCAACCTTTTCGAGGATGTTCTTTTTGAAGCCGGAAGTTATGTCTCTGATGAAGTTGATGTTTTCGGGCTCGCTCTTGTCCTTGTAGGCCTCCAGGGTCTCTTTCATGGTTGCATTGTAGTTCTGGAAGGACTCCCACTCCTGGAACTTGATGTAGTCGTAGTCCTTCTGGAGCTGGGCGCTGATGCTGTTCTGGATGACGGCAGGCTTTGTGGCTAGCTTGTGGCGGCTGATGAGCTTGTTGGTGTGGCTGCTGGGGGAGTTGTTCATGTTTGCGAAGGTGCTTGGCTGGTCCTTGAGAGTGTTCTTGGTGGATGGACTGGTCGTGAGAGTCTTCTTGGTGGATGGCCTGGTCGTGAGAGTCTTCTTGGTGGATAGCCTGGCGAGATCAGCAACTGCGTGTGAGTTTTTAAAAAAGTAGTTCAAGGATCAGAAAAAAAAGCAGTGAAAATTTTTTTCAAAAGTTGTTTTTTTTTTCAGGCTTCCTAAGCGTTGCTTGAGGGCCAGTTCACAACCAGGATTGGGGCCTGAGGATAAGTGAAAAAAAGGTAGTTCTTGGTGTTTTTTGAGCAGGCGCGTGCGGGAAAAATTTGCGGTGGAAGGAAACATGACCTGGCAGGGCTGGGAACGTGACTGAGCGGTGGTAACGGCAGCAGCAGTGCAGAAAGGAAAAAGAAGCACCTTGGGTGCTTGGCAGGCAGGGGGCTTGAAAGCCCAGTAGGAGAGCGAGGTGCTGAGCACAGGGAGAGACGGCCGCCGCTGGGGAGCTGACGCGTCGGTCACGGGGGGCAGCTGCTTTGCAAGTGGTCACGTGGACAGGTGCTATTTTTTTTAAATTTCACGTGCCAACTGCGCGCTTTCTAAAAAGCTTCACGCACGTGCAGCTGCTTACCCACTGGTCACGTGAAAAGCGGCTATTTTTTTGAAATTCCACGTGACACTAGCGCGCTTATAAAAACTTCACGCACGTGCAGCTGCTTCGCCACTGGCCACGCTAGGTGGCTCCCCAGCCGTCTCAGCGCAACCAAGGTCTCCTGCACCCTGCCTCTCAGAGCTTTGCATCCCAGAACTTTGCATCCCAGAACTTTGACCCTGAGAATCCTGCATCCCAAAACTTTGCCTCCCAGAACAAACCCCCAGCTGGCCCACACACGGCTTCCTCAGCGCTCCTCCCAGGCTCCATCCCGCTCCGGCCGCTACGCTGGCCATCCAAAACGCAACGAAAACTTTTCGCTCCCCGACGAATGACTCAGTCCACAGGCGAGACAGTCGGTGAAACTTTTTTTTTTCACTCCATCTTGCTTCTCACAGCGTCTATTTGATCCATCTTTATTTTTAAAAGTTCTTCCTATACAGTCTTTTTCTGCTGAGAGTGAACGACGTTGTGAATTTAAAGCGCATCTCCTTTGGTTTAAAAACCTCTTTCACAACCAACCCACACACAACCACACAATGTCCACGTTCGGAACTATCTTCAAAGTCACCACCTACGGTGAGTCCCACTGCAAAAGTGTCGGCTGCATTGTCGACGGAGTCCCAGCCAACCTAGAAGTCACTGAGGAAAAGCTGCAAGTCCAGCTGACCAGAAGAAGACCTGGCCAATCCAAGCTAACCACCCCTAGAAACGAAAAGGACAAGGTCGAAATTCAATCCGGTACTGAATTCAACAAGACCTTGGGTACCCCAATCGCCTTGATCGTCAAGAACGAGGACCAGAGACCTCACGACTACAAGGGCGACGGTATGAACGACTTCCCAAGACCTTCCCACGCCGACTTCACCTACCTGTCCAAATACGACAACAAGGCCTCCTCCGGTGGTGGCAGATCAAGCGCCAGAGAAACCATCGGAAGAGTTGCTGCTGCCGGTGTAGCCGAAATCTTCTTGGAAAAGCACTGCAACATGGAAATCGTTGCTTTCACCTCCCAGGTAGGCAATGTCAAAATGAGCGGCTTTGAAAACTACAACGAGTCCAAGGAATTCCACCAGGTCCTTAATACCATCACCAGAGAGAAGGTTGATGCTGCTGGCCCTATCAGATGCCCTGACGCCAAGGCCGCTTTGGAAATGGTCAAGGTCATCGACGAATACAGAGGCAACCACGACTCCATTGGGGGTGTTGTCACTTGTGTCATAAGAAACGTTCCTGTTGGCCTGGGAGAGCCTTGCTTTGACAAGCTGGAAGCCTTGCTAGCCCATGCCATGCTGTCTATCCCAGCCTCCAAAGGCTTCGAAATAGGCTCTGGTTTTGCTGGTGTTGCTATTCCTGGCTCCAAGCATAACGACCCGTTTGTCTACGACAAGGAAAACAAGAGATTGAGAACCTCCAAGAACCACTCCGGTGGTATCCAAGGTGGGATCAGTAACGGTGAGCACATCTACTTCAACGTTCCGTTTAAGTCCGCTGCCACCATTTCCCAGGAACAAGAAACTTGTACATACGACGGAGAAGACGGTGTCTTGGCTGCCAAGGGTAGACACGACCCTTGTGTTGTTCCAAGAGCCATTCCTATTGTTGAAGCCATGGCTGCCTTGGTCATGGCCGACTCCATCCTGATCCAGAAGACCAGACAGTAGACGTGCTGCGGCTGGCTGTTTATATACAGAGAGTTTGAGGCGTGCTCTGGTCCTCACGTGACTGCCAGGGCCATGCGATCCTGCAATCCTGCCCTCACATACAGACTCAAATGCTCTCATGCACACAGGCACACTTCAATGCTCTCACGCACACATATACAGACATATATATCCAGATGCAAACATCCTGTTCCTCATCCAAGCCCATGCACCCATAGCCACCAATGGCTGCGCTTCTGTGCGCTGAAGTAAACATCCCAAAGCGGCCGCACGCACGGCTGATCACGCTGTTTCATGTGCACACCGGCAACATTTTTTTAAAAAAAAAAAAAGTTTTAAAAATAAACGTAGTCTGCCTGCAAATCCAAGCGCCTTTCTAGGCTTTTCTCATGCTGAACTGAACAATCATGTACATGAAACAGCTGTTTTTAGTGCTGAGCACTGCACAATGGCACTTTTGTTGCGTGCTTAGGCTGGGAGTTTATCCTCAATTCGTTTTTTTTGGGTTTCTAGATTATCAATCAGAAACAAGAACTGCTGAATCTGTTCACAATCTTCTCTTTGCTTTTTTTATTTTTTTTTTTCATTATTTTTAAAAGATTTATTTTAAAAGATTCATTTTACAACTGTATTTTGAGGTATTGCTTCGTTTTCTTCTCTGTTTCTGCTAGAGCATCTTAAAGACTGCCGTTTGACAGACTGCACTACACTCATTTGCATCTTTCAAGTGAATACTAGAGAAGCTGTGATGACAACCAAGAAAACACAATAATAGCAAAGAAAATAAATTGATCCCCACAGTCTAACAGAACAGCAAACAGAATGCCACCCTCAGCTGCCGTTATGAACTCAAAATTGTACAATTCATCTCACATAGATCATGCCAACAAAGAGAAAAGCTCTCTGGAATGGCCTGAGCACTGCCCCTTTACTGTTAAGGCAACGTACTCATGGTCTGGCGAAGAAAAATCTGATTTGGGATTCCTGGAAGGCGATGTTATAGAAGTTTTGAAAGTGAAAGGCAAGTGGTTTTGGGGGAAACTGTTGAGAAACAAAAAATGCGGCAGTTTTCCCTCTACATATGTTCAAATAGCCAATCTTCCTTCAAACAAAGCACACGAGCAAAAGCTGTCTAAAATTAAAACCAGCACCTCAAGAAAATCAAAGATCATCACTCATTCGGACAAGATACTACACAACAAAATGAGCAGCAGCAGCAATGACATCGCTGACAACAGAATCAATGCTAAATCCAGAGCCTATAGAAAAACTGAATCAGCTCCAGCCACTCCAACTATAAAGAAAAACGTGGGCGAAAGAACTGCCAATTCTAAAACAAGCAGCAAGTTTAGCATCCAAAAGCAGATTGGACAGGCTTCAATGCAAGAACCCAGATTAAACAATTCTCCAAACGACAGCTTTTACAAAGAAAAGTACTCAAGTTTTGCCTACAATCACAGCTATCATAAAGACACAAGCCCGCAAATCAACTATAACTCTTTATCACCGCAAAAAGAGCATCAAGTAAAATCCATAACAACCGATGACAGCTATAGCTCAAGCGTCTCCAATGATATTTCGTACTATAGCGGCAACAGCAACAATTATGCTGATTCTTATTTTAAAAACGCCCAACATTTTAGCGACACAGCAAACACAGCGCACTCATCGTCATCAAACAGTATTCTACTTTTATCAAATTTTAGCGCAACCTCTGCAGGCTCTTTTGCCAGACACAAGTTTGCAAAATCATTTACTGACTCCAAGATGAAGCAAGATCTTCCTAATGCTGCCATAGAAATGGATTCTAGCACCAGTTTTATTGCCAGTGCCAGCAACAACGGATCAAAAAAGAACAAAGGAATGTTTTTTAGCACACCAGATCTACCTAGTCTGTCTCAAATGGTAAAGAAAAACTTAAGCAGCAATGATATAAGTGGCATGAATGGAAATGCTAGCTTTAATGCTGAAAACGACGAAAGCTTGCAGCAATGGGCTTTTGTCAATAAGTTTTTGAATAGAGGAAACAGTCTAAATGGTAGAGAAAAATATGATCGTAGAATGAAGTTTTTAGAGTCAGGACTTGACACAGATTTGATTTTAGAGCCACATTTGCAGCTCCAAAATAAAATGTCTGAAAATGAAACTCTTAACGGGGCTGATTCTTCAACGAGCAGTGTTAACAAGTGGATTGGCGATTCGGATTTTGAGTATTTTGATGAGAAAGTGTTACTAAGAACAAAAAAAGATGGGATTCTATCATTGGAGAGCTTTGCTATGAATAACTTTGGACATAGATACCTCAATTCATTAGAAAGGTTACGTGCTATTTATGTTTTTTGCACTGAAACATACCAGCTTGTTGACGATAACGGATCAACAGATTTTAGAAGACCAGCCACCAATCTTGACAAGGTTTTGCATAAAAACTACTGCACACCTTATGAGCTTACATGGCTGTTTAAAAAACTATCAAATCATGTAGGAATCAAATGTGACATTGTTATAGGGTTCCTGAAAACACCTGATTGTGACAACTTGGATTTCCAGTTAAACCACTGCTGGCTAAGTTGTGTGATCAAAAACGAATACCGCTTCATAGATGCTGTTTTAGGGAATGTTTCAAATCCCATCCATGAATATGTTAATGACTCTCCGTCGCTGAAATGTGAAAACTTCTACTTTTTGACTGAACCTAAAAAACTAATTTATTCACACATACCATACAAAACAAAAGAGCAGCACCTAACCCCAGAAATAGACAACTTGATTCCAATGTCCATGCCAGTTGTTTTTCCTAGCTACTTCAAAAATAGAATGGAGTTTTACAAGTTCGACAACTCCTTGTCATACATGACATCAAACGATTGCTATGAAATGTCCTTTGTCCTTGAAGACAACATTGAGATTTTTGCCACTGTTGTGCCTGACGAAAATGATTTTAACGAAAGCTACAAAGCTTCGTTGGACTTGTCTCTGGTCCAGATGAAATGGGTGAAAAATAAAAGAGTTGCTGTGGTCAAAGCCATTCTACCTAAAGATTGCCCAAGTGGTAGTTTGCACATACACTCTGGTCTAAAAGGCTTGCAAGACTCATTAGTCAACATACATCCACTATCGTGTGTCATTCCTTTGAAACAGAAAATAAACACACAGTCCTCAATCCTAGCAGACGAAATCCAGTACGAATTTGTAAGAATAACCCCATCAATAACATCAAGCAGCTTGGACATCTACGTTAAGAAACCCCAAAACAAAATTTTGGCCTACAAAAATGAATATAAAATGCAGCTGATACTACAGCCAAGCGATGGGTTGGCTCATGATGAATACAGCAAGCAGATCTATAAAAAAATAGTGCTGAAATCTCCTTCAGGCAAGATCTACAAAATGGCCAAAAACGACAGCAACGCTGGGTGCTATGGCGCCTGGGATCTGAAGGTGAAAATCAATGAAATCGGAACATGGCTAGGCCTGATTACAAACGATTCCGGCGCTGGCTGGACTTCCTTTTGTGAATGGAATTGTATTTAATAGTTTATAAGATGTCCCAACCAACCTTTTGACGTATCCTTTCTATTACATTATACTGATTTGCGGATTTAAGGCTCATTTAAACTGTGCAGTTTTATTTATTGACATGAGTGCATGCATTTTTTGCTTTTTTCTTTTTATTTATATATTTAGTTTTTTTTTTTTTTTTTTAAAAAACTACATAAATGTTATTATTTTTCAGTAAATAGATTTTTAAAAACAACTTTGAAGTGAAAAAAGAGAAATCTTCTTTTTTTAAGTCCACATATTTTATTAATCCTAAAATGATGATGGTTGTTTGATTCAGAATCAAATTTGATAATAAATGCTATTCGTTAAATATGTGATTTTTTTTTTCAAGTAGGAAAGAAAACATTGCCGAACCCCCAGTGAGAATAAAAACCGTGAAGCTTTGCTAAACTTTCATTGGCTTTAATTTTCGAACAAACTCAGAATAAAAGGATCAGAAAAACACCGTTTATCTTCTATGAGCAGCCAAACTGGTAAAAACAGCAGCAACACTGCATTGATGCAAGCGTTCACAAATGGACTGAACAAGTACATTTTTAATGCACTTGAATTGGCTGAATCTAACAAAAAAGTACAGCCTGAGGAACTAAGCGAAGACGGAAATGTTGCATTTTTTGTTGATTTCCTAAAAGACCTTACTGCACTATCTCAAAAAGAGCTAGCAAAATCAAAAACTGCTTATGACCCTAATAATGAGATATTTTTGGAAACGCAGCTGTGGAATTTGTTTTATCACTTGCTGAACACCGATCTGGATTTAAACACCGATTTAGACAGAATTTTAAACTTGAGATCATGGGCTGAGTCAATGATGCCAAAGCCAGCACACCAACAATTTTCAGAAAGCGGCGATGATTTGTTTTTTAAATACTGCTTTGAGCTTGTGCTGTGCGGAGAATACGACAGTGCAATTAAAGAAGCATTGAATGCGAAAAATTTTAATCTTGCCATGATTCTCAATGGCTTCAAAGCCATAGAAACTAGCGATGAAAATATTACCAATGGGCTTTGGAAAAACTCTATTAAAAAAATGTCTGATGACACCAGCTTGGGCAAGTATGAAAGAATCCTGTATAAATACATATCTGGGAGCTCTATGTCGAATATGGATGATGAGCTTACAAGTCTGGTCAGCTCATTTACTTGGTGCGTCAAATTGCTGTTTTCTATCAAAGCATTAATCGACGATTATGTTGAAACCAAAACTAAAGGATTTCAAGAATTTAACTTGAAAGAGAGTTTAGAGAAAAGATTGGATCAAATTTTTCTTGCCGAAACAAACAGTAATCCAGTCAAAGAAATAATTTTTGCTATAATTTCAAATAAAATTGGAAAGCTATCACAAAAATTTGCAAACGAGTTGGCCAAAAGCTTGAATGACGATGAATTTGGACTATTCTATGGAAACAATTATCTTTTAAGAATAATGGCCGAAGTATGCATAGTATCCTGCAATATTGACACCAGTGTGATTGATAAAAAGATCAAAGATTTGTTCATATCTACATACATCAAAAACTTAGTTTTGGAGGCCGCTGAAACACAAAATTCAGATATCATTAATACAATCCATCTTTATGTTTATTATTTAGAAGAGAGAACGCAGTTAGAAGTTTATACTGAATTTTTACAGCATATTGAATCAACAGATGACAAGATAAAACAAAAAGAAAAGGCTGCTGCTTTAGGACTGCCATTCAAGCTGGCTTTAGAAAAGACATCTAAAGAACTATTTGAAAACATGAAGAACAAAGACTTGCAAGACAGGGAAAATTCTGAGGCACAAACAATGAATGATGAGATTAATGAAGAACAAAAAGAGATAATCAATGGAATTGATTATTTGATTGTAGCCGACTACTACGAGAGTGCTATTGATCTTTTATTATCAAGCGCCAAATTGTTTTTAATAAAAAAGTCTGTTGGTGCTTTTATAACTTTGATGAGCAAAATCAACATAGACCAGCTGTTAACATTTTGTGAATTAAACGATAAACAACAAGAAGCAGTTTTAATACAAGATTTTTTAAATTTAAGTAGTTGCCTGGCTTTGTTAAAAGATTGGAATTTGTATGTTTCAAACTTAGAAAAAACTAATGACATTGTAGATTTCACCAATAAACAAAAAGTGTTAACATCCAAGCTGATGACTTGTGCGCTAGAATGCTTTGATTCTATTTCAGAAGACGACAAAGCTGGCTACTATGTAAAGACCATTTACATTCCATACTTGTTCATGCAGCTTCACAAGATATTAGATTTTTCAGCAGAACTTTTAAGTAAAAAATCCCTTGCCGAAGATGCTTTGGAATTAGCCAACATGATATCAAATGAAGACAAAAAGTTTTATTTACTGTTTGAAGCATCAAACACATTAGAAACATATGTTCAAATGGTTGCTGAGACTTACATAAAAGTTATAGATGAATAAAAACAATATGTATGGCAGATCTTACTTGTTATTTTATTACTATTAAAGTAAATGAATTATAGAAAATTTTTTTGTTTTTTTACATATATATGGAAACGTACATAAACATTATATCACTAACTTATAATTCTTCAACAACAGTACCCTTTTCGGAAACGTAGATACCATCTAAGAACTTTCTGATATCTTTGTTTCTGGCCTTACAGATTTGTTGGATGTCGGCACAGTTTTGGGAAACGTTGTCAACAGAGTTACCAGATAAAACGATTTCATCCTTAACGTTGGTGGAGAATTCGACGGAAACACCTTCTCTGACCTTGACTAATCTAACCTTCTTGTCACCCAAGTAGTTTCTGATTTCGATGTATTTTTCACCTTCCTTTTCAACGACGTTAACGTTGATTGGGAAATGCGCATAAACGTATCTCATCTTGTACTTGTAACCCTTGGTAACACCGATAACCATGTTGGTAACCAAAGACTTAACAGTTCTCAAAGCAGCAACGTGCTTTCTGTCACCAGAGTGAACAGTCAACTTGATTTGCTTATCAGAGCTCTTGGTGAAAGTAACATCAATGTGCTTGAAGGACTTAACTAAAACACCTCTTGGACCAGTGATCTTAACGTCTCTGGACTTGATGTTGAAAGTAACACCTTCTGGAATGTCAACGACTTGTTCGGTTTGAATGTATTTCATTTTGTAATGTAGGTTGCTTGGTGTTTGGACTGTTGTTGTATCATTAACAGTAGAGATATTAATTAATTTGTTCACTATTAGGAGTGAAAATTTTTTCTACTCGTTAAGCACTAACGGACTTTTGCTGAAAAAAAAAAAAAATGAAAAGACTGAAAATTTAAAAAAAAAAAAAAAAAAAAAAAAAAAAAAAAAATTAAAAAAAAAAAAAAAAAAAAAAAATGTATCAAATTTGTCACCAATCAGGAAAAAAAAAGAAAAGTTGGGCATTTTCAACAAAAAATAGCAAAAAAAAAGTTTACAAAACATTTTCCCAAACAAAAAAAGAAAATAAACTGCAGTTGCCTATTTGGGACTGCCGGCTGTGGCTTCCTTAAACATTAGGTCGCGTGACTGTCACCTGCGCACTGGTGCATGAAAGAATATTGGACTGGTGCATGGAAGAATATTGGGCTGGTGCATGAAGGAATAATGGACTGAAGCTATGGGAGAATCGAGCCTATTTAGCTCTGCGTGCCAGGCAAACAGGGGAGCCACCAGCGGGATAGGACACTCAGCAGCGCTAATGGTGAGGAACGGGCGGTGAGCGGGACGAAGTAGCGGGAGTGATGTCAATGTAGCAAGGATGCACACATTTAGCCAACAGAACACGTGACACACGCATGCATTGTATGCGCCTTCAAGCAGCCGGAGCACATCTACTTCTTATCGGCCTTCTTTATCTGCCTTTCCAGGTTGTGCATTATCTTGTCTCTGTAAATCGCCATAGGATCGTCCTGGTCCGTGGCAAAGAACTGGTTTCTAGGGAAGTTGAACTCTCCATGCAAGTCATGCCTGTCATCATCGCTCTTGGCCTCTTCGTCGTCAGTGAAGTAGTATGCAGGATCGTCTGAGTCATCGTCAGTAAGGACCTGCCCGCTGTGCAGCACACTGTCGTATGGGCTTTTGTTTATTGAATCCAAAAAGTTTCCGCTATTTAAATTGCTGCTGTACTTTCCCATGTTCTGTGAAAAGTCTTCGTACGCCATGAAGTCATCTTCTTGCTGTCCCTCAATTTCGTCGAAATCGCCGCTTCCTCTACGACCCTTGTAGTAGTTCTCATCATCGTCATCGTCATATTCATTGCCAAAAATAACTGATCTGTCGTCGTCCTCGTCTTCCGGATAGTCGTTTTTGTAGTAGTCCTCCTCATTGGAGTCCTCGTCGTCAGAAAACTTATCTTCGTTCAGGTCATCTTCATAAACTAAAGCTCCATCCTCTACAATTTTCAGGTAAGCAATGTTTGTAAAACCATGCTCAAACTCGTACTCATCGGTTATCTCTTCTTTAATGTACACATCATAAACGTAGTTGGCATTCTTATCATGACCTGATTGTTCCTCACCTGCAGCACGACCAATTCTGAGTTTTTTACCGTTTTTCAACAGTAATTTTTGAGCCTGTGGGTTTTTAACATTTTTATTTAATGAGTCTTTAGTAAGAAAATCGGCTAATAAACTATTGACTTCATTTGGCAGGCTTTCGTCGGTGTACTTCTGGATCATATTTTTCGTGTCTTGTGCATCATTATTGTCCAAATCATATGACGTTCTTCTTCTCTTGTTTTTTTTGTAAACAAATTTGTTGTTTGATGTTTTCTCCAAAATTGGGGTATTTTCGTTTATTTTGTTGCCATCTGTTAGTTTTATTCTTTTGTAAATGTATTTTCTTTTAGGCTCTTTTTCATTTTTGGCTTCTGGGGTTTCTTCCAACACCAAGGCATGAAACCCTTCGTCTTCCCTTAGTCTTTTAATTCTGACATATTTGGTGTCGTCGTTGGTGGTAGAAACCATTTTTTAGTATATTTTTAGGTAAGTTCTTTAGAAAGAGCTCTACAAATAATGACTGAGTGCTTAAAAACGTGAGTGGTCTTGTCTTGACTACTTCTTTTCAGTTAAAGTCGGTGCTTGCAAGTTATTTTATGGTCTATGTTTATTATTCATATTTTAAAAAGTAATAGAAAATCTAGGGAACTGAAGCGGAGATAAAATAAAATTTAGCCACGCTACCAATAATTATATACATATGTATGTGCATATATATATTTTTTTAAATTTTAAAATGTTTAATCAATTCATATAACACAGATTGGACTTCAGTACATAATCTTCGTGCTAAAGCTTTGTTAGTAAACCTTTGGAATAAAAATTGTTTTTTATTTTGGGTTTTCAAAAAAAAAAATAATCAAAATAAACATTTTGAAAACCAAAACAAGGTGTACGTAATGTTGGGCATGGCCAGTAGCTTTATATCCACTCTTTTTCCTGCTGCCAAAGAGCCTTGCAGTTCAAGGAAGCAAAGTACAGTTCTTATTACTGGGGGAGCTAGCGGATTAGGATTAGAAATTGCAAAGTTGTTTTTGAAAAAAAAATTCAAAGTTATTGTGGTGGACATTGCCAAACCACCTGACGTTCTTTACAGCATAGGCTATGACCGCCTCTTGTATATGGATATTGACTTGTCAAAATTACAACTCCTTGAAGCAAGCATTAAAAACAAATTGAACGCTTGTAATATTGCAAAAAACCAAATACAAGTAATCATTAACAATGCTGGTGTATGCACAGGAAAAAGTTTTGAACAGCTAAAAAAAAAAGCTATTGATAATACAATTCTGATAAATTATGAAGCATCTGTTGTTTTGTTGCTCTCTTTAAAACACTATATGGCCGAGAAACCTCCATGCTTAGTTGTAAATGTAGCCTCAGTGTTAGGTTTGATTACACCTTCTAATTTGACTTTGTATGGAGCAAGCAAAAGGGCACTAATAGAGTTTCACGCTTTTTTGTATGAGTGCAGTAAGGTTCCACTTTCTAAAAACTACTGCGGCTTAGGCATCGATCCTATCCTTGTCCTTCCAGGCCAAATAGACACCGAAATGTTTAAAGGAGTAAAGACTCCTAGTAATCTTATTGCCCCAGTTCTTTCAAAAAAAGGTTTAGCACAGGATCTAGTAGAATACATTATAACATACAAATCATTTCATAGCAAGAAATCTCTATTTTGCAATTTATTAACAAAAAGCCAAAGTGTTTTTTATACTCCTTTTTACGTTAGAATTGTTCCTGTTTTCAACTTGCTTCCATGGACAGTTGCCAATTTAGTTAAACATGTGTCTGGGCTAAATACGGCAATGAAGAACTACTCCAGAAACTAGTATTTTTTATCAACCCCATGAATTGGACTATTGTTTTTATGCTTTATTAAGTAATTAACAAATGTTAGGAAAGATAAAACATCAATATATGTATACACAATATATAGAGTATAACAATGTTTTTGTTTCTTCTTTCACAATTTGATTTTGTTCCGTAAAATTTGTGATTTTGTTTTTTATTATTATTACTACTATTACTAGCAGTAGTAGTCTCGTTGCTGCCTTAATTATAAACTACCCTTACTTATAGCATAGAATCCACAGATTGCCATATGTTTAAAGATTTCTCCGAATAATCAAATATCGCTTTTTTCAATTCTTCAATAAGCATCCATATCTCATTGTCAACTTTCTCCATAAAAGAGTCAATGCTTTTGGTATATACCTCTTTTAAAATGTACATTGTGTCGTCGTTAATGCAATTTTCATTTTTCTCTAGGTTCTCAATGTTTTCTTTCAATAATGCTATTTTGTTTTCTAAATCCTGTTTAGAAGGCTGTAAACTGTGTGCATACTTGTTTTTCATTATTGTTGTGAACCCATTTAGCTTTTTTATAAATGGAGAAAAGCTCATTCCTGTTGATTTTCCACTATCCACCGGATTTGTGTCTTTGGAAACAATGCCTTCCTCGACAGGTCTAGGCTTGTTGTTGGTAACCTTATTATCAGTTCCATCAATGTCTATTAAAAGCTCCTCGCTTTCGTGCATTGAGGCTGCACTGCTGCTTTTGTCTGATTTTTCAACAGGGTCCTGCTTATCCGATAGCTTGTTTAAGTATTCAGCTTCTAGTTTCTTTGTAAGCTGTGCCAGCTTGGCTTTCTGGCTTCTAATTAATTTTTTCAAAGCCCACTTCTGCTTTATCTTATTTTTACCATATTTAATTAGCAGCAGGCAATTGTCGTTTAAGTCCTCTAAAATATCTAAATACTCAACGCACTTGTAGTAAATGATGCTTTCTAAAATTTGAACATTACTCCCCAACTTTTTCATTGGTTCAGTTCCTTCAAATTTGTATCCAGGGATTGCATCATTGAACAAGTCCATGTATCCCACCCATTCCTCTTGCAAATTTCTGTATAAAACCAAGTTGTCGTTTAAAGATTTTAATACGACTTTTAACTTGACAATCACCTCTTTTTTATAGGTTTTAACCAGTTTGTTGGTTTGACGGAAATTCTCATCATTTCTTTCAATGAATCTCAAAAGGATGTCTTCTGATTCTGATTTTAATGCTTTATAATCATCAACTCCACTTTCTGAGTTCTGTGATGTTGAAGAGTATCTTCTATTATGTATTAGTGAATGCTCATCTGAATCATCTGAATATTCAAGTCCGAGTTGCTGTTTTGTATTGCCGCTTTCAGGTCCATCGACAAAAAAGTTTTTCTTTTTATTGGTTTTATGTTTATCTTCTGCTTCTAATGCTAAAACGTCTTCTTCGTCTTCTTCAGGCTCTGTAAGGTTTTCTTTAGAGCCAGACAAGTTTGATAAGCCAAATTTTGAAAAAGTTTTTGATTCTGAAAGCACAGGCAAATATTTATAAAAAGACTGGGTGCCCAAAGAGTCCTTGGGGTCTATGCACAAGGGATCTTTGCTCAAAAGCTCGTTGATCAAAGCGTTTGTTTTCACAAACTCAGTGAAGTTGACGTTCTTTGGATTGAGGAATTCAAAGAGTATTTGGTTCTTGTCAGAAATACTCGCATCGAGGTTGTTTAAAAAGTAGTCGAAGTAGATGCATCTGTGTTTGATCAATTTGAGGTCCTTTTCAGTGACGGTTTGAAAATCTATGCTTTTTAAAACACTGGAAAAAGGCAGTGTGCTGTCAGTACTGGGTGTGTGGCTGCTGCTCTGGGGTGGCTGTTCGCTGGGCGGGGTGTTGTAGCCTAGGATGTTGTCCTTAAAATGCAAAAGATTGTTGAACCCTGAATAAAGAGTTTTGCTTGTGATGTCTATGGAGTTGTTTGCTTGCTGCTTGACAATCTCCACAATTGTCTCCTTTTTTGGAATGGCAGGAAACAGAGTTGTGGGGTAGAGCTTTTTGATAATGTTGTAGAAAAGCTCGAAGTCGTTGTATCTTCGGTTAATGGTGTTGCTGTTGAACGATAGAGAGTACACATAGAAACTTTTTTGCTCTGAGGGGTTGCTGCTGTCAGAGATGGTTTGCTTTGAAACCTGCATGATCTTGATCGCGTCCTGGTGCTCGCTTGTGTGGTACTCCGTGCTGTGCTCGTCCCATGCTGGCTCGCTTCTCAAATCGGCGTCGCTGCTGCTCATGGAATTAGACATGCTTGGAGTTCGGTGGTTAATGGTTTGATCTGAAAAAAAAAAAAAAGAAAAAAAAAAAGAAGGTGTTTGATCGATAACCAAGATTCTCATGGCTGCTCCAGACGTCCCAGTTATATACTCTGTTGCAGATAAGATAAGATAACAGCAAGCGTGAGCACAAACAGACATGTTTCCTTGATTCGGAGGGGTGTTGTGCCCCTAATAGATAACAGGCAGATATTGGTGTTTTTTTTTTTTTTTCTTGATGCCAAAATTTTTGTTTGAAGGATCCGCGTGAGGGCGTGGCGGAGATAGCGTGTCACGTTTTAGTTGACGGGATCACGTTTTAATTGCTAATGATCACGTGCCTTTGGTGTTTGCGCACGTGTCTTTCTTAAACTTTGCGCGTGACCTAAGCGCCTTTTTTCTCTATTTTCTCCCCCGTCCAGCCACAGAGCTCCCCAACGCCCGTTTTTTCCCGGCTAGCTGGCCCCTTATCAGCTTTTCTGCTGCCAAAGCACGCCTCTGCTAAGCGACAAATCTGCACTGGAAAGCCAAAAACACGCCTTGATCTGCTGAAACGGGCTAGCTGTATTCTCAGCCTTCTGCCAGGCGCTGTGATTAAGCGACAAAATACTCACCTTTTTTCCTTCATTTATAACATAATCTTTTTTTATATTATTAATTGTGAAAAAAATTTAAAATGCCTTCAAGAATATTTGTTCACCTTGACTTCTGTTTGTATTTGGCATATAAAGGGGATAGCAGGCAAGTTGTTGCAAGGCAGATTTAATTGTTTTCTGATTTCATTTTCAGGGTGAATTTAACAACACTTCACAGCTGTTTGCCTGTTCTTTTTTTGTTAGCTGTCTCAGCCAGAAAGAGAGCTAGGTGCTGAAAACCAGTATCAAGCCCACAGTGTATCCAAAACATGGCTATTCAAAAAGAAATCACTCTACCTTCAGGCAAAACCTACATCCAGCCTACCGGTTTGTTCATCAACAATGAGTTCAAAGAGAGCAAAACCGACAAATTCATCCCTGTAACCTACCCAGCCACAAACGAGGTTGTTGCGGAGGTTGAAATAGCTGACCCAGTTTCCGATGTCAACGAAGCTGTTGAAGCTGCTAATGACGCCTTTTCTGTGTGGACAAATGTGCCAGCCAGCGAAAAGAGAAACCTGTTTTTCAAGCTAGCTGATTTGTGTCAGGAAAACATCCAGCTGCTAGCCGAAATCGAGTCTCTTGACACAGGTAAAGCTGTAGACAACACTTCTATCCACGACATGGGCAGAGTCATTGAAACCATCAAGTACTACGGTGGATGGATTGACAAAAACGTTGGAGAATCTTTTATTCCATCCAGCAAGAAAATCTGCTACACATACCACCAGGCACTGGGTGTTGTTGGCTGCATCATCCCATTCAACTACCCACTGTCCCTGATGGCTTGGAAATGGGCCGCTATTGCTGTTGGTAACACTACTGTTTTCAAGGCCGGTGACCAGACTCCTCTGTCTATTTTATACTTTGCTAGCCTTGTAGAAAAAGCCGGTTTTCCTAAAGGTGTTTTCAATGTCATAAACGGCTACGGTATGGACGTTGGTGATGCCTTGGTCAAGCACCCTAAGGTTGCCAAAATAGCTTTCACAGGCTCCACAGTTGCGGGAAAGATCATCCAGAGCAACTGCTCCTCGAACATGAAGGCCTGTTCTGTTGAAGCCGGTGGAAAGTCGCCAATTGTCATTTATAAAGACTGTGACTTGGAGCAGGCCATCAAATGGACTTGTGTGGGTATTTTCTCCAACACAGGCCAAGTGTGCTCAGGAACTTCAAGAGCCTACATAGAAGAAGACATCTACGAAGAGTTCCTGGCCAAATTGAAAGAGTACGTTGAAAAAACCTACATTGTTGGCGATCCTTTCGACCCAAGCACCGTTGTGGGCCCAGTCATCAACGAAACCCAGTACAACAAGGTCCTGAGCTACATTCAATCTGGAATTGATGAGGGCTGCAGAGTTATTCTGGGTGGAACCGAGAAGCCTGCAAGCATTGCTGGTGACTCAAGCTTGAGCAAAGGCTGGTTTGTCCAGCCAACCATTTTTGCTGATGTCCATGACGGCATGAAGATCGTCAGGGAAGAGATCTTTGGGCCGGTGCTGTCCTGCAGAAAGTTCAGCGAAAAGACCGAGAACATCATTGACACGTGCAACAACTCCCCGTTCGGGCTGGGAGCAGCAGTCTTTTCCCAGGACATCACCAAGGCAAACAGATTTGCTAGAGACGTGCAGAGTGGCCAGGTGTGGATCAACTCCTCGAACGACGTGGACATGAACGTGCCTTTCCATGGAGTGAAGGAGTCTGGGCTGGGCCACGAGCTGGGCTCCTACGGGCTGAAGAACTTCACAGCGGTGAAGTCTGTGCACCTGAACATAGACAACAGACTGTGATCAGGGGGTGCCGTAGGCTCACATGACCGCACCAGACGGCTCCCTCGGCTCACATGACCACATGAAGGTGTCATAGGCTCACATGACCACAAGAAGGTGCCATCCGCCCACATGACCGCATCAGACGGCTCCCTCGGCCCTGCTATCTCCGCGCTCTGCAGGCTCCGCCTCGGAGAGATGCTTTCACGGGGGACCGAACTCCCGTCTGCAGCGCACGCTTACCGCAGACACAGTAAGCAAATTTTTTTGTCATTTATTTTTTCAAATGAGTTATATAGAATTGGGTTAAATTGCATTGAATAATTTTAAATTGGATTAAATTGGACTGAGAAGTATTGATTTATTTCAAATTGGACTAAAATGTATTGCTTTATTTCAAATTGGATTATTTTGTACACTGATTTTTTGTACACTGATTTTCTGTTTACCTCCTTTTTAGGTACTCATGTGCTTTTAGTATTCTTTTTATACACTTATTTATTCACCTTTTCTGCCTGACGATCACATGTTCCACCCCTTTTTGCACAATCGGCGGAGGATTGTGGCACAGAGAAGCAACCAGAACACAAAGACAACCAAACCCAGAAGCCACAAACCGCACACTGCCGTTTTAAGCGCAGCCCACACTCCTTTTGCACGCTTTTTTTTCTTTCCTGCGAAGACATAAGAACAACCACAGACAGAACAACCACAGACAGAACAACCCAACACCAAGCAACCCAACACCAAGCACACCCTATTCCTGGCTAGCAGCGGTCTGCAATCTAGCACTATGTTCAACAACAACAACCAAAACATGTGGCACAGCGACCCGCACTCATTTAGCCAGCACAGCAGCATGACGCCGCAGAACGGCCACTACTTCCATGAAGATGTGGCTGTGGACAGCTCCGACCCAAAAGACACCAAAAGCCCCGGCGACGACCAGCTTAAAAACGGCAAGTCCAGAACAAGGATTCCCAGAGAAATCCTAGAAGTGTTTCTACAGGAGTTCAAAAAGAACATCTCGCCAAGCTCTGAAGACAGAAAGAGGATTGCGTCCCAGTGCAACATCGAAGAGAAAAAAGTAAGAATATGGTTCCAGAACAAGAGAGCGAAGCTGAAGAAGATCCAAAACAAAATGAACAACAACGGTGCCAAAGCAAGCAATGGCCAGCAGCAGATGCCCCAAGGAGACTTCCAGCAAGCATTCCACAACCCGCACCAAGGCAACAAGGAAAACTTCTACGGCGAGACCAACGACCCGCAAAGCCAATATATCACGGAGGATGATTTCGACATCGACAACATTTTCGACAATGTTCCTTGGGGTCTCAACAAAAACTACCATTTCATTGACTCAAGCTCTGTGAGCGTTGGTGGATGGAAAAGAGTCAAAAACGGCCACCTGCCGGATGAGGAGGAGGATGTAAGCTCAAAGTCAATGGAGCTTGTTGAAACTCTATCAAACCTATCGCCTATATCCATTGACTCTATAATGGGCGAATCCACAGACTTACTTTTAATAATTTCTAAGAAAAACAACGAAATCAACTACTTTTTCAGTGCAATTGCCGATGAAAAGAGAATCTTGTTCAGAGTCTTCTTTCCCATCTACAGCGTAGTAAACTGCTCCATTTCTGTGAGCAAAGACCACATAAACAGCCACAAAAAAGACGGTATGCGTCAAGAAGGACAGAACGATTTGGATGATGATGACGACGACGACGATGAACTAAGTCAATTGAGCTTGATGTTGAATAAGCCTCCCAAGTTTGCTGTGTATTTCACGGAAGGTGAAGAAGGCGATAACCAGTGGAACATTTGCGATGACTTTTCAGAAGATAAGCAGGTAAGCATGTCTTTTATTGGGTCGTATGAGATTCCTCACATTATAACAGGTTTGGAAGAATCCTTAAAGAAGATGAACAGTTTGATACTAGAGTACAACAGTAAAATCGGAGGAATCTATCATGTTCCATCTAACAACAGCATGCAGAACTCGAACAGTCACATAGCTTTCAAAAACCAAAATGACATTATTGCAGCCAGTAGCAACTTAAATCATATGAACGCACACCAAGCCAATGCGTTCTCGAACTATAACGAGAGTTTATCGTTTTCAAACAAAGTGTCTCATGTTCCTGATATTTCGATGAGTGACAACAACATCTTGAAAAAACAGATCATGAATCCGTTTGCTGTTCAGTCGGAAGCTGGGTTTTCACCTACTCCATCTAATATAATGTCTTTTCTTCATGTACCGGCTTCTCCAAATTTTTTTGGTGCTGGAACCACAGGCAACACAGCTGGTCCTGGAATAACTAATAATGCCTCAATGATGCATCAGCAGCTTAACAACAACCACAGTAATAATGATCAAAATCTAAATTTAACTCCTTATATGGAAAATCCGCTTATTAACAATGCTATTAACTTGCAAATGATTGACCAGGAAGACAGCGGCCATCAAAAGATGGATATTGACATGGAAAACATTCACAAAGCTAATGAAATGGCAAAACCAGATGCGCCTTTTGGCTCCATGACAAACTCGTTTTTGAACGAAATTGGCAAAGACAAATCTCAGCATGATGAAGAAGACGATGAAATGAAGAATTCTTTATATATCAACAGCATGTTGGATCTAGGCTAAATTATAGAAAAATACATATATACATTAAACAAATACTATTGTTGCTATGAATAATTGAAAACCAACTCTTATTGCTTTGCTTTTGACTAAACTTCCAGTACGAAAAGCTGAATAAACTTTGATTAACTGTATTTATGTTTTTAAAAAAGAAACAAAAACTATCTTCAACATATACTAGTTACAAATCAAATTATATATATATATATATATATATGGATGCATGTACATAGCAAAATGTAATGATTTTTCTTAGGAACTAAATAAAACATAAAGTTTTGTCTTATTAGAAACCTAGTCGCTAGAATATTCCGGTGGTATTGATGGAGGCAAGAAATTCAATGATATCTGATCATTCGTCTCATTAGACTTAGGCAACTCATTGTCAGCAGGACTGTTCTTTTGGTCAAAATCAAAATAAGGAGCTGGAGGAAGCAAATTCATATTTCTATTTCCAATAGACTTTTTCCTGCTTTTGTATTTATTCAGACTGCTACTGACAGCATTACTCACTCTTCTTTTACTGGCTCTTTTGTTTTCAAAAGAAGATGCTAATAGTCCGTTGTGCTCTTCTTTATTCAAAAATTCGTCACTTTCATCATCATAAAATTCCTCATCAAAATATGCATTGTTCTCGTTAAAAGATCCACACTCATCTTCGTCATCATCCTCATCTTCCTCATACTCTTCATCGTTACTGAAACCTTCTTCTAAAACAAAGTCTTGGCCCGTCTTGTTGTACGCAGGTGGTGGCAGTTTGTCGCCATTAGTGCTACCGTAACCCCATTTTTTGGAGTTAGCTTCAATATACACAAACCCCCTGGTCCCAAAATTAACTTGCAGTTTACATGGCATGTTAGAGCCTATGCATGGATAAAGGTATTTAGGTTTCCATTTTCTAATATGCCCTATTTCATGTTCTCTTATTTTCTTGCCATTTTTAGTAAAGAAAACTGTTCCAGATCTGCATCTATACCCAACACCTATCATATCACCTTTTTTAAAAGTTGGCAACGTACCAATGAGCTCAATAGGCAACTCAAAAGAAGAGTTTAGTCTTCGATCACCATTTGAATCATAGCTTACTGAATGGTGGTGACGGCCAGGCAAACGGAAGTCGGGATAAGGCAAAGTAGTCAACCCTATGGAGATCATTTCTTTGGAGTCTAAAAAATTGATGTCCAGACAATCATAGGCGTTATTCAATTCTAAAATTTTGCACTCGTAGTAGTAAACTCTTTTTATGTATGGCATAGGCAAGTTTGTGTAAGTTGAGACATCGTATCCGGTATTGGTGAACTGAATGTCAGTTTTATCTGTTATTATCACTGACCTGCTGAGCAGCTCAGCAGGGCTTTCTTCAGAAGTGAAGTCATTCAACGATACTAAATTAGTAGGTGAAGTCGAAGGCTCCACAAACTGCCATGCACGAGCACCTTCTTCCTCGATGTACTGCAAAGCTTGGCGAGTCATGACAGGATCAAACTGCGCTTCTTCACTAGCATCGTCAGTGTTTATGACATATGGCGGGTTCATTTTCAAAAAGTCCTCGCCATGTCTGTAGTAAAACTGCTCGTCTATAGGCAGCTTGTTCATTTTTTCTAGGATCTCCTCTGTAGTGAGGAAATGCGTGTCCAAAAACTTTTTCAAACTGTAGGAGTTTGGCTTCTTAAGAGCACCAATGTTCGCTATATGTGGATAGCCGTTTGCATCGTGTCTGGCGGCGATACTGTGGTTCACATCGTCGTCGTCGTCGTCTAGGTTGATATAGGGCGACAAAAACCGTATTGCGACACTTCTTATGAAGCAGTACGAAAGGATCATGAACAAAACAGCAAGCAAAATGATGCCTGCCATGATGCACAGGAATACAAAAAAATCAATGAGCCCTATTTCTGAATTTTCGTACTGTGACTGGTTGTGGTCGTAGTTGTTGCCATTTCTGTCGATGTACACCATTGCTGTGTTGTGTCGGGAGTTGTCTGTTGAGGGAAGAAGATTTCTGCTGTCTGTGGATGAGTTATCTTGCTACAGAGCGTGTCTGTGTGGTTTAAAGCGTGTTCGTTGCTTCAGTCCAGGAGGTCGTGTTCAGCAAAGCGAGTGTAAAAAAGTTGCCTGCAAAAAGTCCTTGTTCCAGTTTGCTCAAGACCTTCAGGGTGCTGTTTGGTGCTCTACCTGGCCGTTTCTTTAATAAATAAATGAATACATAAATGAATACATAAATATATAAAAAGGCATCCATGACAGCCATTAATCCCTCATACGCAAACCTTCTGTGACCGCGATATTATGTAAGCTTTAAAATTTTAAAAACACAAGTCCAAATTAGTCAGTGCATTCATTGTCTAGAGAAATAGGGATTTTAAAAAAAAAAGGCATAAATAAAGAGCTAAATAAAAATAGAAGGCGGAAAAAACATGAAACTTTAAATCAGTGCTATTTTTGAACAGCCGCTCAGGCAGCGCGCCACCCCAGATGTGGTAGCGTTTATGCGGAGAAAAGATAATGGGAGTGGACGGAGTTAAGAAATGCATGGAAAGTTTAAAAAAAAAAGTAAAAATAATTAGGTATGAAGGAAGCGAGGTTCGAACTCGCGCGGACTCTGTCCAACAGATCTTAAGTCTGCCGCCTTAGACCACTCGGCCATCCCTCCAAAGGTTAATTATATTACGAAGAATGCAGGAGTTGGAGCCCAGTTAAGGGGTGGACTGGCTCTGGATGCATTGCTGGAGCCAGTGGCCCTCTCAGCATGCTAGCTATCAGGCCCTGGGCGGCTGCTTTAAGCAAGAGAGCTATCTGGCCCTGGGCGGCTGCTTTAAGCAAGAAAGCTATCTGGCCCTGGTCGGCTGCTTTAAGCAAGAAAGCTATCTGGCCCTGGGCCAACGCTCAGTCTCGCTGCTGCTGTTTGCTGAGCACTCATCCATGGGTTCTGCTGCGCGCAGTCTTTACATGCGTGTATGCCTATATACGTTCTGATATATACCAAGTGTCCATGGAACCGGCTGCAAGGACTGTTTTTCTGGCCCTGAGCACTCTAGATTTTGTTCAAGGCTTGCTCAATGTCCAATATCAAGTCTTTGGCAGACTCGCACCCAATGCTTACTCTTATCAGGTTTCTGTCAATGTACGGGTCTGTCAAGCATCTTAGCTCAACCAGGGACTCAACACCGCCTAAGGATGTGGCGTGCTGGAAGAACTTCAAGTTTTTGATGAATGTCTTGCAGCTGTCAAAGTCTTTCAAGTACAACGAAAAGACAGGAGTGGTGTGGTTTTCGTTGAAAAGTCCATCAACTATCTCAGTGCTTTGGTTCGCAGCAGCCAACTCTTCTTTTTGCACAATAGCGTGAGAAACCTTGGTTAGCTTTCCGTTGAATCTGTGCTTGTTTTCTTGCAGCCACTCGACTACTTTTCTTGCATTTGCACTTTGCTGGACAACTCTCAGCTCATACGATCTCAGAGATCTCAACAACAAGAAACTTTCCAGGTTTCCAATATTGGTACCTAGGTATATTCTGTCATTCTTCAAGAAAGCGTCAATTTTGGAGTCTTTGGTCACTATGCAGCCTGCCAACAGATCTGAATGGCCTGCATAGTACTTGGTCAGAGAATGCAAGATAAAGTCAGGATCAAATTTCCAGTGGTCCTCGATAATTGGTGTTGGAGCAAAAGTGGCATCCCAAACAACGTATGCCTTTTTCTCGTGTGCAAAGTCAATGTACTTTTTCATATCAACAACAGTTCCATACGGGTTGATAGGGTTTTCGATGTGAACCAAATCGCCTTCTTGAAGATGATCAAAAATCTCCTCAATGTCTGTGTAGACTGTGGTTCCGTGGTTTCTTTCCCAGATCTTGGCGATGGACTTAATGCCGTGGTAGCAGTCGGGTAAAAAGACTTGCTTTGGGTTGATGTAGTTTATGATACCATTGAAAGCAGACAGTCCCGAGTTGTACACAGTTGTGTATCCATTGAAGATTTTGTTCAGGTTGGTTTCTAGTCTGATGTTGTTTGGGTGGGACAGCCTGCTGTAGACAAAATCTTCATCCAGCAGCTTCTTCTTCTGCTCTTCGGTTTGGTCGGCCCACGGAATCCAGTCTTCAGGGTTTGGAGAGTATCTGAAAGTCGTGGTGACGTTGATAGGGGGAGCAACATCGTTCACGGTTCTGTTGTTCAAAACGTCGTCGGAGTGGATTAGCAGCGTGCTGATGCCTAAGTCCTCAGGATGCCCGTCGTTGTCTTGGCTGTTGTAGTCGTTTTTTGTTATGCCCATTGTAGCGTGTATTTTCAGCGTTTGTTGGGCTAGACAGTTGCTTCCCTAAGCATAATCAAAGCACACAGAGACCTTCCTGCCTACAACCCTTAGCCTAAAGACAAACACACACTGTGATACGTTCAGCTTTTTAAAAATCCAAGATCCATGTCCTGGCCTTTTATATACGGCCCCAAAACTGTGTGCATATTCAAAGCCCGCATCTTCCAACCAACCGGCCCATTGTATTACGCTCCATGGCTGCCAGTTCAACGCTTATTGGCGGATCTGCTCCGCCGTTTACCGGAAGAAAAACTGTGTTGAAAAATTGTAGCTGAGTATTTAAGGTTTTGGCACAGCCGTCAGTTTGTTTACACTCCGGCGCGTGACCGGGCAAATTGTTTACATTTTGTTAAGTTGTGGTTTTAAAATATTTTACAATGTCGGCTAAATAAACAAACAACTTTATTAATTGTTCAACCTCTTTTGGCACTATTTTAAATGTAGGCAGGTTGTAAAAAAGACTAACTTGCCAGGTTTTTGCCCGTAAAGCTAACAAAGCCTATGTTTTCATGCTGGATGGTGGCGGCTGAGGCTTTTTGCAGTGGACGTTGACCAGCGTGCTGGCGCACGTGACAATGCGTGGATGGCCGTGTGCTTACGGATATACGCGCCATGGTATTCTAGCGCAAAATCTCACCCACCGCTTCCAGAAGTGCGCAGCTGATTTTTCCTTCAATACAGATCTTCCAACTGGCTTCTTGCAATGCTTGGCTATAAATGGTCAGCAGCAGCGACCCCCAACCAGAAGCAACAACGTCTGTGCAATTGCTCCTTAAGCTTTTTGTGCAGTAGAATTGGTTTTTTGGAGAATGCCGTCGCAAGAAAAGTTGTATAACCTACACAGCAACAATAATTTTAAAAAAATATTTAAAATCATATTAGCAGTGAAAATCATTTCAAATATACTGCTTCCGGTATGTGTGCCTGACTTTCCCTCTACCAAAGGCTATTTTCAGCCAGATGAATACTACCAAACTTTGAACGTTAGTTATTTGAAATACATCGGCAAAGCAACGCAAGAAAACCTAACCTGGGAATGGAACAAACACCTTAGGTCGTATTTGTTTCCTTTTATAATCGAAGTTTTTGGGTACAGGCTTTTTGGCTTAGTATCCTTGCTTATTCAAAAATACCTATATTTTGCATCAGAGTTTTTGCTATTCCTAGGGATATCATTAAACTCTTCTTTTCTTTACGAGTGCGTGATGTACGTCAGACACTTAGAGAGATGCATACCTGACATGTTTTTACAAGACTATGCTTTGAAGTATGGACCTATCTTTGCTATGTGCCTGCTGAACTCATGCGTTGATTACTTTGCCATTTGCCTGTGCTACAAAGTTTATTTGCTATCTGATCCTGCTAACTTGAAAATAGACAAACTACAAAGCAACCGTTTTATCAAAACAACCTTTGTAATCATAACAGCAAATTTTTTTAATAATTTCTTCCAAAACAGGTTTTTTATCAACACATTTGAAATGGGGCTGAATGTTATAGGGTTTTACTTTTTTGCTTGGGACAGCAAATACATCGACTACAAACAGTTCACCATCAGCTTGTCTTTTGGTATCTTAAGTATATTGCAAAGACCAACAAACATATTTATTTGGGGAACATTAGGCTTATGCAAACTTTTCACTGATTACAAACAGTTTATTTTCAGCTCTTATTTCTATGTTTCTGCTATAACATCATTTTTAGTTGCTTCAGCACTGACAATACTGACTGATTATTATTTTTATGGAGAAATAACATTTCCAATATTAAATTTTATTGAGTTTAATTATTCTAAAAATCTATCGAAATTCTATGGATCGTCACCATGGAACTTTCATATTTTCCAAAGTATTCCTATTTTAAATGGTTTGACTTTACCTCTATATTTGGTATCACTATCAGGGTTTTTTGCTAAGCCCAAGTTGATTAAAATACTGCATATCACTTTAGTAGTTAATGTAATCATGTTCAGCTTAATTAACCATAAAGAATTTAGGTTCTTGTATCCAGCCCAGTCTCTATATCTCTGTATTTCAGCTATTGAGTTTTTTGATTTGAAAAAAGCTAACAACTCTTCTGTACTTGCTAGAGTGTTCAATAAGATACCGAACGGGCTGTTACAGTTGTCATCTTTGGTTTCCTTTTTGTTGGGGCTCTTCATCAGCTATTACAATGAAAGCGGTGTTGTTGAGTTATGTAATTATCTCAACAATAATAATCGCATTTATTCAAGTGTTAGTTTCTGGATGCCTTGCCATTCGACTCCTGGAGCTGCTTTTTTGAATAAATTTGAAAATGAGCAATGGGAGTTGACCTGCGAGCCACCGCTCTTTTTACTTGAGGAAAAAGATAATGCAGTAGTCAGCACGTTGCTTGATCGATATTTAGACGAAAGTGATGTGTTTTATTTAAACCCTAGAAAATGGATCAATAAGAATTTGTCTTATGAGAAAAATGCGGCCCATCCATGGACAGATTGCATAAGCATGTTTGAGGTTTTAGGCAATGACATATTTGAAGATGTATTAAAGCCTGAAGGATACATATTAGAAAAAACTTGGTTCAACACACTCCAGCATTGGGATCATAGAAGACAAGGTAATGTACAGCTATACTGCAAAGCGCCAGAATATATAATATAATCTATTTACATTAATTGATGGATTAAAATAAGCATTTATTTCTAATCTGTGAACTTTAACAAATCACAAGTTCCACATGTTGTCACTAGGGCTTTTGCTTTCTTCTTCTTTTGCCATTTTCTCGTAGTGTTGCTGTACTTTAACTAGCTTGTCGGCCCTAGATGATACAAATGATTCCATCAATGGTGCCCAGTTGGGCTTGGTTTTGGCTTTATTTTCCATCATATTCCATAAATTATAACCTCTGTTAAGATCACCCATCTTTACACTAGAATCAAACAAACCCACATAACAGTGGAAGTCTTCTAAATGCACACCTAACTCAAACCAGTTTGAGGCTTTTGATCCGTTTCCAAAGTAATTCAACTCTAAATCACCCAAATGCTTGAAGCATTCTCTGAAACCTTCCACTGAAATAATTTGAAAACACTGTCTTGATAATATTGGATCATACGTTGAGTAAATAAGCCCTAACAGATAGTAAGTAACAAGCTTCAAAGTCATATTGTTTTCGTTTTTTTTCAACGACTCTTTAAGAAACAGTTCGCAATCTGATATTTGGTTATTCGATAGATAGACTTTTGCTATATTATTGTATGTTCTTGCAACATCTAAGTATGTGAACTGCTTCAATAGAGGATCCATGGGTTTGTATCTTTCCATCTGCATTAAACTTGTAAGAATAGATGGCGGGCTCTCATTAATTTTTGGTACAACCATTGCTAGGTATCTTTTGTAGTACTCTAAACACTGTTCGTATTTTCTAAGCTGAAAATTTAGATCACCTATGTGTTTAATGCTTAGTGGATGATTTTCTTTCACAAGGTTTTTTAAATTCTTTTGGGCAATTAAGGTGCTAACCTCATCTTTTTCAAGCAAAGCAATCTCTTTTCTGTTTTTATTGCTCTTGGCCTCTTTCATCAAAAGCTCAAAAGATTCTATGCTCAAAGCATCTTTGAAACCTTGCTCCACACAGATTTTCACTATAATCTCTTCAATAAGATGAAAGCTCTTGTTGAAAACTCTATATGTATCTTTAAATTGAATCAAAGCATGCCTTAGCAGCATAAGTTCCGAAGCAGTAATCGGGCTTCCAAATTTAGTTTTGTATGAAAACAAACCGTTCTTTGGCAAAAACATGTTAGTGTAATAAGTTTTGCCATCAGATGTGTGAGGCAAACATGTAAGCACTTGCGAAATTTTGTATCCATTTGAATTCACATTCATGCCAGGTTCCGAATTTTCCTTGTTGGAAGATGTATTCAAAAGATTTTTCTTTTTTAAATCAGCATAAAAGTTTGGGATGTTGTAGTAAATATCCTTTAAAACAGGCTTCATGTCATTGAAGCTCACATCGGAGTCCATCTTGAAAAAAATGTGCTTGTAAAACTTTGTTTTGTATATTTGATCATCCAGCTTTGGCATCGCAAATTCAGGTCTGTTTGAGTTTGATCTCCTTGCTATGAGTGGACGCAGTTTCAATGTATCGTGGCAAGCCAATGCCTGGAGACTTAGGTTGTTGCTAATGCAGAGTCTCATGTTTGCTGATTGGGGGTTTCTCCAGGAATTTCAGTCGCTGTGGTTTCCAGATATGTTCTCTGGTTTAAAGAAGTGTTTGGATGCTAACAGTCACTGTGAATACTGTGTGAACGTATCCTCATCTGGCTGAACAAACAGTGATTTGAACTTTAAAAATGCTTATATTTTCGTTTTTTTAAAATAAAAAAAAAAATTTTTCAAACTTTTTTTTTTTAAAACTTAATTTTTCAGTTGAAGAAAAAGTAAATGGACTGACTGTTGTACAGTCCTACAAAACTACTACATAGGTTTGTGGCTTTAAGCAAGGGAAATTGCATGATTATATATATAAAACCGATAAGACAGCCTCAAAATCGAAAAACAAATAGAATTCACACTTGTATAGGCAAGTTCCATGGGTTGAGTGCACCCCATCCAAAACCAACTATTCGTTCATCAGCCTGACCAAGTCCATAGGATCAGACGGTCTAGGGAATTCTCGTATGTACTCGCTTTCCAGACACTGAACAACATTCCATCTGGACTTGGGGCTCATTTCTAACATATTGAACAGCAGATCCAAAAAATTGTCTGATATAGCCACGAACCGTCTTCTCCATTCCTGCTTGTTTGGCTTCGGATACATGTACAGGTTAGTGTTGTAATTAGGCAATGCTTTGACGTGGGGCCAGTCTTTTTCTGTTGGTGTCCCCATCACTTTGAACATCAGGTTCAGCTGGTCTGCATCGTCCTTACCCGGCAAGTACGGAACTCTTATCAGAAGCTCTATGATGATCAAACCAAGGGACCAGATATCAATTTTGAAGTCGTAGTTTTTCGAACCAAGCAGCAGCTCAGGTGCCTTGTACCATCTTGTGACGACATTATTTGTCATGTTGCTGTGCGCATTTATCCCACCGTCATCGTATATTCTTGCCAAACCAAAATCGGCTATTTTTATGAACCCATCACTCCCTATAAGCAAATTGGCCGGTTTCAAATCTCTATGCATTATTGACAGCCTGTGCAAATGGTTGACTCCTCTGAGCATTTGAAGCACAATAAGTTTCAAGTCCATGGAGTTGAAAATAATTGTCTTTTTTTTTATAAGCTTTTCAAGATCCATAGGCAAGAACTCAAGAACCAAATTTATGGAGTTTGAAGAGTCCAGATCCGTGTACACATCATACAGCTTGATGATGTTTGAATGTGTTCTGAGCTCTTGCAGGTACTTGATTTCTCTGATCGCTGATATGTCTATACCTGTGACGTCTCCCTGGTCTTTTCCATCTACGGTTTGTTTTTTCATAAGATCGAGCTTGATCTCTTTGATGGCTACTGTGTCAGGCAGATACTCAATTCTTTCATTCTGGCTTTTCTTTTTTCCTAGATATACCACGGCAAAGGTACCTTCACCAAGCTTTTTCTCTTTTTTATAGTAGTCAGAGGCTTCCATTGGACGTATGCTTTCTGGGAAATAGTAAAAAAAAACAGCGCTGTTTGGCTTTTTATGTTGGCTGCTGAGACTTATTATTCCGTTTTCTGGGCTGTTTAGCTGTTTTACATCAATTATGACCAGAAAGTGTTGCTTCTACACACCATGATCCCAGTCTAAATAGTGCTTATTTTAAAAATAAAACCGAGTTTATATGATGAAAAATGCATGTGATTTCTATAAGAAAAAAAATACACATTATGAAAAATTTTAAGATCACGTGGATTAGTGAAAAATGTCGATGATGAACGGTTATTTGGTTCATTTTTTTTTTAAAAGTATGAACATAATTGATTGCTCACTGAACAGTTAGTGGAACATAAAAGAGTTGGAACCAAACCAAGTAGGCAGGCACTGCTGTTTTTATATTGATTGAAAGCTGCAGTTTTATACACTTTTTTTTTTTTTTTGGTTTACGAACGAACAAGTTTAACAAAACATGTCTTTGATAGCAAGATGCAGCTCTAGCTTGGGAAAAATCACTATGAAAAATAGCTTTACAGCTTTCAGCATATCAAGAAGGCTGAATCACACAGGAAGTGACTTTTTTCATCCAAAAATATTAGAAAGGATTAATCAAATATCCAATGAGCTCAATAACACTCAATCAAAGCCAAGCAAACCAAAGAATACAAGCACATTCAATCCCAATGAAGCTAAGTACAAACAAAAATTTTACACTCTGTACCACGAGTATTTGAATGCAAACAAAGAACGTGAAGAGCTAATAAGCATGATTGAGTCAGAAAAGCAACAGGCCATGGATGGACTTACAGACCCCCACGAAGCCATAGAATTTGTGGCTGAATGCGAGCGAGAGCTGGACCAGTATACAGATAAATTTGCGGAAATGGAGAAGAACATTGAAGAAAGCTACTTGCTTTTAGAAAATGTGATATCTGAAGCAGATCTTGTTGAAAACATGACTGATGGCTGCATCATCGAAATAAGACCAGGTGTTGGTGGATCGGAATCTAACATTTTTGCCAAAGATTTATTCAACATGTACTCTGCGCTATGCCATACTAAAAAATGGAGCTGTGAAATTGTATCTCTGATTGGAGATGATGGAACAGGAAATGGTATCTCGGAAGCTGTTATGGAAATTAAGCCAACGCTAGCTTTTGATGCTGATGGCGATGAAAGTAGGGCGTATTTGTTTGATGAAACTAAATGCTACAGTTATTTGAAATACGAAACCGGTGTTCACAGAGTTCAAAGAGTTCCTTTGACAGAAAGCAAAGGCCGTATACATACATCAACTGCCTGTGTTTTGGTTTTGCCTATGACTGAAAAGGTTACCGAGGATGCTAAACAAGAGATAGAACAATTAAAAAAATCTAAAGACATTAGAATAGAAGTCATGAGATCTTCAGGTAAAGGAGGACAACATGTTAATACCACCAATTCTGCCGTTAGGTTAACTCACGAGCCATCTGGGACTTCTGTATACATCCAGTCTGAAAGACAGCAGCATAGAAACAAAGAAAAAGCTTACCAAGTGCTGTATGCCAGATTAAAAGATAAAAAAGATCAAGAAAGCTTAAGTTCTGAAGTTGCTATGAGAAAATCTAAAATAAGCAATGTTGATAGATCCCATAAAATCAGAACCTATAACTACCCCAATAATAGAATAGTTGACCATAGACTACAAGAATTCAAATGGCAGTGCTCAATTTTGGAGAGTTTTATGAAAGCTTCCAGTGAGAATAAGTGGGATGAACTTGTAAATAATTTACACAAAGAAAATCATAAAAACATTATAAAAGACTATTTGTCAAATTAAAATGTTACATTGATAATATAAAAAGGAAAAACAGTGTATATACTAAAAATTTAAACTTAAATATAAATTTGCCAAACTTTTTGTATCTCTAAGACTGACAATGTGTTTATTTCATAAAGGTTTTTTAGTTTTTCAAGACTTTGCAAAGAATCGTTGAATTTCAACAAATCTGGGTTAATATTTTTGTATATTAAAAGATTTATCAACCTACAATAGTCTTGTAATTTTAAGTATTCAATCAAAACAATTGATCCTTTATTCATTGCTTGAATGTGCTTCAAAAGAATGCTTAAAACTATTTCATGATCCATTGCAAACCTGTTAGACATCAAAATGTTATTAATAATAGTTTTGATTATTAACGAAAAGTTTACAGTATGAATTTTTTCAAATTGTGATTTCAGCAGCATTTGGCTACTAGCATTATTTTTAGTCTCAAATATTTCGTCTATGAGATTTAAAAAAGAATCATTTTCTCTTAAAAACAAATCCCATTCTTTTGAGTCATAATCTTTCTTTTCTGTAATTACACTCCATTTAATATTAATAAATTCAGATAAGTTTGCCTTGGTTTTCTTCTTGATAAACGGAACAATGTAGCTATTGAATACTTTTACAATGGTTTTTTTGTATTCTATACATTCTCCTTCCAATAAAGAGTTCATTTCTTGAATTTCGTATTCGTCTGCTACAATCAGGCTGTTTGGTTCGCCTATGAGATCATTAAAATCTTCTTGAATCTTGATTATAACGGGATTTTTACTTTGCAATAACACGTTGTCGTATATTAGACATAGGTTCTTTAGCAAATAAACATTTGAATACTCCAAAATAGGAGCATTAGAATTAATAATATTCCCTGGAATAGATATACTATGGTCGCTCATAGTTATTCCAGATCTGTAATTTTTTAGTAACCTTAAAAATATTTTTTGGAATAGCATAATTTTAAATTGAGTGATGTGTTTTTCTTTGACATCAACTTCCAAATTTAAAAAATCTTCAAAATATGCCAGCAGTTTTAACAAATAGGTATTAAAATTTAGTCCTGAGTTGTCTTGATAGCAGATTTTTGAGTTGCTTCCAAAATTTTTCATATAATATTGATTGATCAACTCAATTTCAAACTTTATCCACTGTTCTACAAAACGTCTTGGAATTGATTGATATACTTTAGACTTGTAGCCATATTCTCTTTCTATAAAAGCGTCAAACTTAAAAATATCAATTATCAATTTATTTTCCTGTTTATTATTGCTTTCTGCTTGAAGCGTAAAATAGGTATGTAGCTTGGACTTCAAAATTTTTAAGATTTCTTTGATGAAAACTTCAAAAAACTCTTTAGCTTTTCCCTCTTTTTCTTCCTCCTTAAAACCTAAACCAGAAATCCAGGTGGCGGTGAATATATTCTGATCAATGTATTCAGTCACAAATTTAGAGATAATATCAAAATCAAATGAGCTTTTTGGTTGATTGAAATGGTAAACAAACTTAATTTTAAAGTTGTTTACTAAACTTTCAATGTTGAAATATCTATTTTCAGCAGCAGAGTCGATAAAAAGATTGTATACAACAGAAATTTCATACAACTGCTTATTCAAAAAACACATCTCATCATGCACAAGTTGCTCCTTTGGACCTATGATCGAGCTCTGAAGATTTAATAACACGTCTTGCTGGTTCGTGTTATCCCACTTAAGATCGTTTAGCAAAATGTCTTTGTAGGTGTCGATTTTTCTGTTCAGCACATTGCCTGGCTCAAGAGACTTGTTTATAACGGCAACAATGTTTCCATTGGTTAAATCAATTTCACCTTCAATATTAAGCACTTCCAAAAGAGTTTTGCTGATAAGTTCTGTAAACTTCTCGAATGTAATTTGCCCATTGGACTCCATTTTTTTTAGGCTAAAGAGTTGCTAGCTTGTGGTTTTCCAGTCTAAGAAAAAAAAAAAAAGGCTTCAATCCCAAATGTTCTTTGCTTCAGAAGTAATGCAGACTGCTGGGGTTTTGGGTTGTTACAGCCTTTCTTCCTTCTCAGACATCATATTCTTCACAGCTTAGTGAAATAATTGATGCTGTAGAAGACACAATGTGTGTCAAAACACGACGGACAGCCTACATTTTCGTTGATTTGAAATATATTTTTCACTCTGAGCACGTGACTTTTCCTATTGAGGTAATGCGTCATTAAGGCTCAAATTAATGGCAGAATATGTCATTAAAATGGGTGAACAGACGGGCTAAAACAAGCGATGACAAGGAGCAGCTGGCTTGAAAACCCCAAAGAACATTTGCTTGAATGGCTGGGGTTTTTATGCTGTGGGTTAGCAGCAACAGTATGCTTGGTTTTTTTTCTGATTGGTCTTTATAGCTAAGCATGAAGGGAAGCCAGAAGCCTGATGCCAAGAAAAGCGCGTTTGCTGTTTATGTATATAGATACATACATGCTATTGAATGTGTTTTGCATAGTTGTTTCACTGTATGTTTAATGAATATTCAATGAGAAGATGCTTCTTTTCTTTTTTTGACCAGAAGAAAATATATATTACTTACATAGTTGGCTTACTGCTCCAAGTTTATGTGAACAGCTTTGATGTTGGTGTAGTTCAACAAGGTGTAGGAACCGTTGTCTCTTGAACCGTTACCGGACTGCTTAATACCACCGAAAGGAGTGTGAGAATCAGTGTCGTTTGAGGAGTTGATCCACACAATACCTGCTTCAATATCTTTGGAAAACTTCAATGCAACCTGCAAGTTGTTGGTGAAACAAGCAGAACCCAAACCGTAATCGTTGTCATTACATTTTTCAATGACTTCATCGTAGGTTTCAAACTCAGCAATAGCCATGACAGGACCAAAGATTTCTTCTTTGTTGATGGTGTGCTTAGCTGTTAAACCCTTGAAAATAGTTGGTTGGACGTAGTAACCGTTTTTCAATTTCTCGTCTTTTAAAATGTGTTCTGGCTTTTCAGGGCCACCTAAAACCAATTCCAAACCTTCGTCAACGGACTTGTTTATGTAGTTGATGACTTTGGTGTATTGTTTGTCTGAGATAACAGGACCAACAACAACGTTGTCGTCAAATGGATCACCAACTGGGTAGTTTTCTTTAACATGTTCTTTAAGCATGCTGATGAACTTTTCAGAAATGTTTTTGTGAACGTATACTTTAGAGGTACCAGAGCAGATTTGACCAGAGTTTGAAAACAAACCAATGCAAGACCATTCAACGGCTTTTTCCAAATTGCAGTCGTCAAAGACAACCATAGGAGACTTACCACCACATTCTAAAGACAAGGCTTTCAAGTTAATGCTGCTTTGGCTTTGAATAATTTTTCCAACAGCTGTTGAACCAGTAAAAGCAATTTTGGCAATATCCTCACTCAATACCAGCTTTTCACCAATAGATGTACCCTTACCAATCAGAACTTGGAAAACACCTGGAGGAAAACCAGCTTCCTTGACGTATTTGGCGAAAACTAAAATCGATAATGGTGTTTGATCAGCAGGCTTGAAAATAGCACAGTTACCAACGGCCACACTGGCAAACTTGTTGATCATCATAGTTAGCGGATAGTTGAATGGGATGATACATCCGATTAACCCTAGAGGTTGGTGGTATGTCAACTTCATGTTGGAGTCATCTGGCAAGTAAGTGGAGCCTTGCAGTTTGTCAACCCAACCGGCAAAGTATCTCAAAACATCAATAACCTCGTCCAAATCATATTGGGCGTTGTTCTTGACAGGTTTACCAGAGTTGAAGGATTCAATTTCTGTTAAGATTTCCTTGTCTTTTTCAATCAAATCAGCAAGCTTCAAAAAACAGTCTCTCTTTTCAGACTGGGATGTGTTCTTCCAGGTTTTGTAGGCGTCTTTGGCATATTGAATGGTAGAGTTGAAGTCTTTTTCAGGACACGCTTCGTACAAGTCAACGATTTTTTCACCAGTGGCAGGGTTGTAAACAGAAATGGAGTTGTCTGGTGAAATGGCCTGCGAGCTCAGGGAGGAGCTGACAAACTCGTTGTTGATAAAAGAGGCTGTTGGCTGCTGGTATGTCTTTCCAGAAGGCAATTTAATTTCAATAGATGTAGAGGTCATTGTGTGATGTGTGGTTTTAACAAAAAAAAAATAGTAAATTGATTTGTTATTGGTTTTGCTGTTTATATTTCCTCTACATTAAACGCAATTTAAAATCATTGACTGAATTTTTCACTTCTCGAGCAACCCTCCCCTGCATTTATATAGACCAAAAAATTTAAAAAAAAAAAGTGCACATTATTAAAACGTTTTGATCATAAATAATAATATTTATCAAACATCTTAATAATGTGCATAATGCTGTTCTGTTCGTAATTGATTGCAAATATATTTATGCTTATGAATAATTTAATCGGGGTATTAATGTCTATCATTCATATCAGTCTATGAGTCGCATATATTACGCAATTTAAACATGCGCCGCTAAATAACTAAGACGCGAGCATGGATTTATTCCCTAGCCGCACCAAAAACAAGAAAAATCTCAACATGGCTAGGGGTTTCACATGGCGGTAATCAAAAAATTTAAATTTCCGTTGCTTATCTAGGACGCAGGGTTCCGCTTTTGAGCGGAAAATATATTCCTGGAGTAGGCAAAATTACCGTTTCCTAATAAGGAAGGTGAAATCACAGACCAAATTCCGGGAATGCAGCACAATCAGTAGCCACAGCATGTATTTGCTGAATCATGAGCCCTAATATAATGCAGTCAAGGAGGCCCATCCAGCTCAGAATTCGACCCTGCCAGCAAATACGAAGCCAAATAGCCACTGGGGATACGCTGCTGGCCGGTATAAAACAGCTCACCGCCCACAATAGGCCACATCTCTGCACTCAGTTGGAACAACGGTGTGACTGATTTCTGGCTCTTTGCTGGAACCAAGTAACTTTTTTGATTGTTTGAAAAAGGTAATTCGAACTGTTGATGCCTGCTTCTTTCCTAGCAGTTAGGCAGCTTGCTTGTCTGTATGGAACGCTGTGCACCAGACAGCCAACGTTGCCAAGATGCTTGGCCTTAATATAGCATACCATCACTGCTATCACGTGAGCAAGCCAAACACGTATATCCGAAGTTTGCACCGCGGCAGCGTGATCAAGCCTCGGAAACCAACAACCAGCAGCAAAACGTGACTATCCGTGCTTTTTTTTGATATGTGCGTGAACAATTTTATACTTTAAATACTTTTTTTCTTTTTAAAATAAACATAAACAATTCAAAAGTTGGTATGAAAAATATTAATTAAAGAGTTGTTTAGATATGAAACCGAACCACAACCTTACACGTTTGACAGTCAAAGACAAGCAATTAAGTAGATAAGCCACTGTTTTTTTTTTGCTTTTTCTTTTTTTAGTTTTTCATTCTGAACATGGCCATTTTGCACCATAGCAGATATTCCTCAAGCGCTGCAGATGTTGTTCCACATTTAATGCCAACAGCATGCTCTCATTGCAAAAAGAAAAAAATTAAATGCTCCCAGACTGATCCATGCACCAGCTGTGTTAGCAAAGGAATCAAATGCAAATATGATCTTACGCAGAGCTTTATAACTTTTGGAGTTAACAGAGACTACAAAAAAGTCCTGAAAGGCTGCGATGCGTGTCTTTCAATGATGTACGATTCGACAAAGAACTGGTCTTGCGATCTTCTAATGCCTTGTTTTCATTGCCTAGAAAAGGGAATTGACTGCAAGTACGACACATACATAGGAAAAATTAAATTATATGAAAGGTTTTCTTTGTCTTCTGATAATGAAGAAGAAGATGATCAAAAAGAAAATAGTTTGCTGTTTATAAAAAAAGATGAAGACAGTTTTAGCATTCCAATGCACCAGCATGAACCTTCAAAAATTAAGCAATTTGATTTCTTAAGCTTTAAAAAAAAGTTGCTCAAGAAATACATTTTAAACAACTTTATAAACTCCAGTAAAGAAATGGACCTACAGTTTCTTGAGATTTTGAATGAAAATGAGATGTTTCTTCAGCAACGACTGTTGGAACAGGGTGACGATAGTACCACAGAATTTAACGAAGACTTTGAAATTTTGCAATTGTTTCAAGATTACACTTATTGGATTATGAAAAAAGCCTTTTTTCAAGGCATAGTGCTGCCCAACAAAGGTGTTTTAAAAAATGTTCATGTGCATAATCAGCATAGTTTTGATTCAAAAGAATTATTCGATCTAAATGACTTTTTAACTCTGAAAATATTAATCACTTATGCTTTAGAAAATTTAGGGTTCATGTTTTTGGGACTGTTTTATGATCCTATAGAGAGCATTGCGGTCAAACCTGATTTTTTGGAAAAAATCTTTTCACAATCAGGATCAATAGAGACTTTAGACTTAGTTTTAGATGAGTTAGTTGTTAGATCTGTCGCTTTATTAGGTATTTATTATATGAGCGATTTGATGTTCTATCAACTGACAGAAATATCAAGTATTAAGAAATCCAGCTACTACGAACAATCTTTATCAAAAATAATGCAGACATTCAATTCTGTGCAACACTTTGAAGATGTTAGGATTGTACAAGTTGCTCTTATACTATCACAAACGGATTTGCATTTGAAATGGCCAAAGAAATTTACATCAATCATGAACACAGCAATGAATCTAATAAAAGTTTTGAATTTGGACAAATCAGTACGATCTTTTAAGGAAGATTATTCTTTACTTAAATTCATTCAAGTTCAAAAAAACATTTACTATAAAATGGTTTATTTGGCTTGCTTGTTTCAAAATCAATTGCAAATAGCTAACTTTAGCACAATTCATGAGAGGCATGTGTATGATTTTAGAAGAATGCATTTTAATTATGATTCTAATGATTCAGAAAATAGAAGAGTTAAAGAAGAAAATGATGATAACCAGCAGGAATCAGAAGATAGATCGAATAACAGTGAATTTGAAAAGAAAATTGTTTCTTTTGAAAATTTTCAATTTAAAATTGGGTTGTTTTTGAAAGAGTTTCATGATAGAGAAATGCTAATGCATGGCCACGGAATAGGAAAACATTTTACTTTCACAGCTGAAAAATTGAATTATTTTAAAAATAAGAACATAAAAGATTTGTTTAACGACCTGACTTTTGATAATTTGTCTACTTCAGCTTTTGGCGAGTATGTTTTGATCAACATTGAATATTATTTTTTAAATTTCAAACTTGTTAAGTATAAATTTATTAACAGTGACAAGATTAGCATAGAAACTACTATGTCAGAGTTGGAAAACTTATTTTTATCTTCGGAACTGTTTATTGAAAGCATTTTGGACATCACTTGCGAAAAATCACTTGAAATGAAGTTTTACAAATATCCAAGCATTTTAATAAGTTTAATTGAAGTCATTTCATTTCATGCGCTTTATAAAATATTCAATAAAAGTAAAAGAAACTGTAAAATTTATAACGATTTATTAAAAGTTGTTGATGTTCTCATAAAAACCGAAACTTGTAATTTATATGATCACCTTGATGATAATGAAGCTACACCTGACGCTTATGACAACGATTTAATGGCAGATCTTACAGAGGACAATGACTACTTGAAAAAACTCTTGTTACTGAATACCTTGCTGGATAGGCTTAACACTATTCAAACATACTTTGATAAAAAAGAACTAATAAATAATGACATAACGGAGAATTTACCTTTTTTAATTATGAAAGAAGACGTGTTTTCAATAAGTTCTAACTATGAGGAAAGAGTGCCCAATATTGTGCCAGGAATGAGCACAACAATAAGAAGCGACCTACACTCCTATAATTTAAAACTAGACAGCAAGGAAAAAATTGATACCATAACCAGTTTCAGAGAAAACTTATATACAATTCTAGCATCTTTCAAAGATTTTATATAATCCTGGTAAGTTTGCAATTTCATTGATGTCTGGCACGAGTGATTTTGTTGGAAGAAATATTTTACTTTTTAAAATAGGAATTACAACATTTTCTAATGTGTTGTTCAGCTCATTAATGTCGTGTTCTAAATCTTGCGCAACTATAGCAGGAACATACCAAAGTGCAATTTGCTTAAGGATATCACGTAAGCATTGTTGTTCGTTTTCATAGTCAACTCTTTTTGCTAATCTGTAGATAAAAAGAGGCAGTTTTTCTTTATTAGGCGTGTACTCCTGAATAATCATAGGCAAAGTGACAAGCTTTAAATCATTATCTGTGATTTCCAGCTGCAAACCAAAGTATTCTTTAAACATATCTTTCATACCTTCCAAAGTGCTCGAGATATTGACTATTTCTGGCTCGTCATTGATATCAATTAATTTAAGCAAGCTTCTAACAGTTATAATCTCGTTGCTGTGGATTTTATACAAACCAAAGGCCCCAATATTTCTTAAAGCCAATTGGTAAAACATTTCATTGCAGATGCTACCGTAATCTAACATATACAGACCCAACTCCACTTGAATAGCACATATTCTTTTTTCGGAATCAATAATCCCAACAAACTTACAGTTGGAGAAAAACTTAATTAAGTCTGGATAAGCATTGTCATCGATCATGGTTTTCAAATTTTTAACAGATTCTAAATTTTGACACTCATTCAAGTCCTTGGAAAGTTCGTTTTGGGGATCTTCTGACAACCAAAGCTCGGATCCAAAAGAACCTCTTCCACTGCCAGATGTAGTAATCGTTTTATACCTCAAAGGCTTAAAAGAAAGGTTAGACTGTGTTGCATCTACTCTCACAAGTTTTGACTCATTTCTATACTCTTTTTTGACTTGTGTTGAATCGTTTAGGTAGATAGGGTCATCTGTTGTTGAACGAGTTTTAAAAGAATTTGTTATAAGGTTTGATTGAAGATTTGTAGTGCTATCGCCAAATGGGCGTGTGAGCTGTGTGTTGTCTTTAAAAGTTCTTGATACATCTTGAGATTGCAAGATTTTCTCTATCTCCTTGCATATGATGTCGACAATCTCTTCATCATTTAAAAAAAACACTTCTTTTTTTGTTGGATGAACGTTAACATCTACATTTTCTGACTTTATGTACAGTGATAGGTAAATAAACGGTTTGGAAGCGGTTTTTGGCAGAAAGCTGTTGTAAGTTTGTAAAATTGATTTCTTCAGTATTTCGCAGTCTATCAATCTGTTATTAATAAAAAAAACCATCATTTTGTTGCTAGTAACAGGTGAGGATTTCTTGAATTGAGCTGATTCATTGCAGTATGAAAGATTTGTTATGATTCCCTCGCACTTCATCAGCCCCAAGCTTTCATTTTTAATGTTTTCCAAGTTGACCAAGAATTTGGATATTGAACTGTTTATTAGCAATCTTATTCTGTCAGTGACTGAGCTATTTTCCTTGCATGAATACAGCATTTTGTTGTCTTCGCTTCTTTTCAACGAAAAGGATATACCACCGTTGTCTATAGCATACTTGCTGACACAATCAACAATCTTTTTCAGTTCTTGTTTTGTATAGCTTAAAGACTTCAGCCTACTTGGCACATTGTAGAACAGGTCGCTAATAATGAACGTTGTTCCTTGATTTGCAGCTTGCGGCTTCTTCTTACTTACGTCTCCTTTGGAATCGTACTCAACTTCGTAAGCAATAACATCGTCTTTGTATTTAGTTATCATTTTTAAGTTCGAAATTGTACATATACTGCTCAAAGCCTCACCTCTAAAGCCAAACGTGTCAATGCTTTTCAGATCATCGTATGTTTTAATTTTTGAGGTGCAGAATCTTTTGCAGAGCAAGTCGAAATTATGTTTCTGGATACCTGTGCCGTTGTCCTGGATCTTGATCATTTTGAACCCATTATTCTGAATCACCAGATCTATTTTAGTTGCTTTTGCATCTATGCTGTTTTCAATCAGCTCTTTGATGCAGTTTATAGGAGATATGATGATTTCTCCTGCGGCTATCTTGTTAATGGTGTCTTTGTCTAGCTGTTTGATAATTCCTTCCATCGTTTGCTCAAAAAAATTTGTAAACGGCAAATCTGAAACCTGCCTATTAGTAACGGTTGTGCTTTGGTGCTGGTTACCAGCTTTCTTGGCCAATAAGCATTCAATTAACGACCAAAGAACCCAGTTTTAAAATATTGAATAACGCGTGTAGCACGCCAAACGGCGCTCTGTAGCGTTGTGGCGAAGAGTGAAATTTCAAAGTTCCGCTACCAAAAACGCGGAACACTATAACATTTTATGTTTTTTATGATTTTTTTAAAAATAAATGTGAACAATTTAGTTTAAATTAGCATAATCGTTTGTTTAATGCTTGCTCAGTGCTTGTTTAAGGAGTGAAATAGGCAGGGTGAAAACCAGAAAAGCAGTTCAGAAGCCATTTTTTTACTACATTTGACATTTTTTTTGAAGAGAAAAAACGGTTTCAAAAGAAAAAAGTGGTCCAGATACAAACAAACCAGCTTTAAACAACGACTGACTTGCACCAAGAACATACACACACCAAACACACAAAGATGGCAATTCCTGACACTAGCGAAAAAGAGCAGAAGAGTATGCGAAGCAAGCACCAGCCAACACACAAACTAACGCTGAACAAGCACTTTGCCGACACGGTTTCTGAGCTGAAATCACTGAGAAACGACATCGTTATTGATGCGAGTGATGACCACAGAGGAAGCGAAGCCACCAGCCGCAGCGAAAACATGGCCAACTCAAGAATCAACCCTTCTTCAGTGAAAGTGGACAGGCTTGAACAAGTTTCCAGGCATTTCCAAGAGAGGCTGAACAACGGCAAGGGCGGAAAACACAGTGTGAGAAACGGGCTGGGTGCTAAAAGTGAGTTTTTCAAGGAAGAGGCCACAACATTTAACAAAATTGTGAAGGACTTCAACAGTGAAATGGCGCAGTTTAGTGTCGGCGCCATAAGCGAGGGATACAAACCTGCTGTGCTGGTGAATGACATGGTGAGATTTATGTCGAATTTTGATGCTGGCAAAACAACAAAAGACGAAACAACCGGAAGACTATACATCAAAGACAGCGTCAAGATAGAGCAGAGCTCGATGCTCATGAGGTTTGGAGCTTTTTATAGAACAATGACAACAAAACCAACTTTAAACCTGCATTTGTCTCAGGTTTCCAACCTGGCTTTGAAAACAAAAAGGAAGGCTGAGATCAAGCACACTAGGCAAAAGGTAATTTCTGAGGTGACCAGGGCTCAAGAGATATCCAAGGAGGATTTGGTGAATACAGAGGAGGAAACCTCACACAGAATACATCAGATACGAACAAAGCTGCTGGCCCATGAGGAGGAGCCGTTCAACCTGTACAGGCTGTGCTTGGACCCGGCATCGTATGCGAGATCCGTTGAAAACCTGTTTCATGTGTCGTTTCTTGTTAAATCAGGTTTTATGCAGCTGTTTGAGGCTGATGACGGCTGGCCGCATGTTGTGCTTTTGAGCTCCAAAAGAGCGGAGGAGTTTAAAAAGACGAAGAGACACCTGACACACATCACTGTGTCAATGAGCATGGAGAGCTACGAGGAGCTGGTGGGCGTCCTGGGGATTGGAACTGCCTTCTTTGGATGAGGATGCCCCTATTTCTAGTCACTGCTGCCATTGCCGGTGCAGATCTCTAGCCTAGCAGTTTGCTCTGAGGATGCTGCCTTATGGCATGAGTGTGCTTGGTGGTGTCGATCTCGGTGGTGCTCCTGCCAGGCGTTTCTGCTGTGGGGTACACGTGACTAGCTGTGGGATACACGTGACTAGCTGTAGAAGAAAACGTGACAGAGTCCTAGAAGAAAACGTGACCGAGTCGTAGAACTAAACGTGACCAGCAGCAGCAAAAAACGTGACCGAGTTGTAGAACTAAACGTGACTGAACAGCAAAACAAAACGTGACCAGCAGCAGCAAAAAACGTGCGGGAATCGCAGAAGAAAATTTTTTTTTCACTTACAATTTACTTTTTTTTTAAAACTTGTTCTATTTTTTTTTTATTCAGTTTGAACTTTTAAAATCCACTGAAAAGTTGTTATTCAAATTCTTCTGCTGTGCCTTCATGAATGAATGATCACCTCTAAACGGGACTCTCTGAATGATATCTTGTCTTCATGCACATAGAAATGTTCAAAAACCCAAAAAAAATTGAGTAAAAACAGTCACCCAGACCTTTGTTCTTGTTTTTTCAGTGCTGCAGCGTTTGGTGATAATGCTTCTGTAGAAGAGAAAAGAACAACAACATATACACCTGCAATCCAGTGCTTCCTCAACGACAGCTATCAAACTCAGTAATACGCACCATACTTTTTTTACTCTTCACGAAACGACAACAGCGCCGATATTTTCAACAGCTGTGTCCTTTTCTGTTTCTTTTTTTTTAATATCAACCTGCATTTGCTAACTACAGACACTTTAAAACCACAACAAGGCACCATACACAATGGACACCAACGAAAACAGTGAGCCAGAGAGGCTACCACTTTGGAAATACATGTTTGCAGGCGGGATTGGTGGGTTAACTGCTGATTTCCTGATGCATCCACTAGATACAATGAAAACCAGACAACAAGCAAGCCTCGACACTATGAAAACCATGGACGTAAAACTGAGGAACTTGCACCCCATAGAAATACTGAAAATGGAAGGAATCAAGAAGGGATGGTACTCAGGGCTTTCTCCTGCAATGATGGGTTCTCTTCCTTCAGCAGTGCTCTTTTTTGCAACATACGAATTCTTGAAAACGGAAATGATTTATAAACATGGGCTGAATGAGACTTTTTCATTTTTCATGGCAGGACTGGCTGGGGATCTTGTGAGTTCTGTTGTTTATGTGCCTAGTGAAGTGCTAAAAACTAGACTCCAACTTCAAGGTAACCTGAACAGAGGGCTTTTTGGCTACAATTCATTGAGAGACGCAATTTTTAAGATGTATAAATACGAAGGAAAATCTGCCTTTTACCACGGTTACGGAGCTACTCTGCTCAGGGATCTGCCTTTCAGTGCAATTCAGTTTGCGCTTTATGAGAAGTTTAGACAGGTAACCTGCACAATAACGGACAAATCAAACGATGAGCTGAATGCTGCTGAGGAGCTAGCGATTGGTGCTCTTGCTGGTGGTATATCAGGCGCTGTGACTACTCCTCTGGACGTGGTTAAAACTAGGCTGCAAACAAACATGTCACAAGTGGTCATTCAGAGCGATACCACAGGAAAATCTACTGACTGCCCGCAGCCATCAAACCAGAATGTCTACACTATATTGAAAAACTTTTACCAGAAAGAAGGGATTGTAAGGATGTTTGGTGGAATCGGTCCAAGAGTCATGTGGTCATCTATCCAGAGCAGTATCATGCTGTTTATTTACCAAACAATCCTGAAACAAATACACGACGATGAACACAAGAGTGTTGATGCTTTCAAGAAGGTCGATTTTTAGCTTGAGTGACCACAAAATGAAGAAGCAGCCGCCTACAACAACAAACACATTATAGATACAAAACAGACAAGAAAGCAAAGTGAACAGAAGAAAGGTGGCTTAGAATTGTGCTACAGCTGGCTGCTGCTTGATCGCTTCTGCTAGGAAACAGCTGCGAGACTGCCAATCACAGCATCCATGGTTCTTTTTGTTTGCCATACTTTTCACCTGCCAAACGCCTAATCAAGAGGAAACCCGGACAGTACTCATACACCATTGATAAGCTTCAGGAACCAGAAAAAATCAACAGTTGCTCATACATAGCGCATTTTGGCTGGCTCGCCGCACAGTGTGAGTTACGTTTCCATTTGCTGGCGTCACCTAGCATTTAGGTGCTCTTTTTCCTATATAACATCTGCGCAAGTAGACCAAAAATTTTGTCCTGTACATAGAAACAACCGCTGTGCAAAGCTCACCGCACGTCTATGCTGGGCACGAGAGAGCCAACCATCTCAGAAAGAAGCCATAGACTTCTTCCTGCACACATGCGCCTTCCCAAACCAGCGCCTTTTCCAATAAAAATGGGCCACGCCATGCACTTTTTGATTGATTTTAAATTAAATTATTTAAATTTTTCACAATTATTTTAAAATATTTTTAATAATTTTTTTTTTTTTTTTTAAATTTAAATTCATAATTTTTGTTGATGGAAAGCTTAATCCACGGCTGCACCAATCATCAACGATAGTTTGTTCACCACTGCCGATTAGAAGACACAGCAAAAAGGACCCAGAAAGCACACCACTCGAACGGTCTTGTTCAGTTTCCTCTATTACCTCAATTTTTTCTTTGGATTCGCTAAGTTAGCCAGCCAAATCTGCTTTTCCCCACCAAAGCCACCACTGGACACACCAAAACATACACACAGAGCCAGCCATGCAGTATTTTGGAAAAGCTCTTGGCTCAGTGACCAAATCATGGTCCTCAATAAACCCAGCAACGTTGTCTGGAGCCGTGGATGTGATTGTGGTTGAGCATTCAGACGGAGAAATGTCGTGCTCGCCATTCCACGTGAGATTTGGAAAGTTCCAGGTTTTAAAACCAGCCAAAAAGAAGGTAGACGTCTACGTTAACGATCAAGAAACAACAATCCCCATGAAATTGAACGAGTATGGCGAAGCACAGTTTGTGTTTGAGTTTTTAGGTGACAAAGACAGTGTCCCTTCAGACCTATTCGCCTCCTCTCCTGTGGCAAGTGTTGCCAGTTCACCATTACAGACTCCAACGAAGTCCGAAGGCAAACTTGAAGAGCCTGATTTTTTGGACATAGATGAGCCATACAACGACCAGAAGCGTTATGAAAACTCTGCTTATGACAAACACGAAAAACGCCAAAACCAAAACACTGACCTGGAATCCATCATGAGTGGGCCAGCATCTCCCCATTTCAAGCCTATCGAAGAAAAACTAGCCAAGATCAAAATACCAACGACTTTGGACAACAAAACTGGGGATCTTTTGCTTGACATTGAAGGCTACAAATCCAACAAGCACAAAATTCAAGACTCTGACGAGCTAGTTCAGCAGATTTTAAAAGAAGAGTTTGGCGACGATATGCTTTCGAAAATTTTGGAACGAGATGACAACGGAAATATAAGAATAATCAATTCTTATCACAAGGGAGAAGGCATTGCTGATGGTGCAACCGCTGTTGGGGTTGCTACAAAAGGTGCTTCAGATGGAATCATATCTTTGGAAAACGCTGCTGATTCAAACTCTGACATTTTTGAAAATTCAAGCAACTCGATATACGAACCGTCGTCTCCCAGATCCATAAACAGCGATTCTACTTTTAACAGCACAAACACTTCAACAGTCACCCAAACAACTGGTGGGTGTACTGATATGTCCAGCTCAGATGCGCAAACACCAGAGATTGCTTCTGATAGCATTCAGGCAGAAAAACCAAAAAAGTACTTTAAAACTATCAGATTGACTTCTGATCAATTGCAATGCTTGAATCTTAAATACGGTGCAAACAACCTGAAGTTTGTTATTGATAAAGGAACATCAGTTCTTGAGGCTAGACTATTTTTGTGGAAATGGGACACTCCAATTGTTATATCGGATATTGACGGAACCATTACCAAGTCTGATGCTTTGGGGCATGTAATGGCAATGATAGGCAAAGATTGGACGCATCCTGGTGTTGCAAAGCTGTTTACTGATATTGAAGCCAATGGGTACAATATTATGTATTTGACTGCAAGATCGGCAGGGCTGGCCGATAATACAAGACAGTATTTAAAAAGCATTAACCAGGAAGGATTTTGCATCCCAGATGGTCCTGTAATTCTATCTCCAGATAGAACATTTACAGCTTTGAAAAGGGAAGTGATACTTAAAAAACCAGAAGTTTTCAAAATGGCATGCTTAAACGATATCAGAAAGCTGTATCTTAAGGATTTGAGTCTGGAAGACGACAATCATGACCACATAAACGGGACTGCTGATGGAAATGCAGGAGTGTTTGACGATGATATGCCAACACCTTTCATAGCAGGATTTGGTAACAGAATGACAGATGGTATATCTTACAGATCAGTAGGAATCCCTCGTTCCAGAATTTTCACAATTAACCCGCATGGCGAGGTACATATGGAGTTGTTGGAACTAAGCGGCTATAAATCTTCGTACTTGTTTATCAATGAATTGGTTGATCACTTCTTTCCTCCAGTGGTGATTTATGGTAAAAGTGTCAATCGTTTGGAGAACCAAACAGACAAAGAAAGAGTAAGAAGCCCCAGCAATGAAACTAAAAGCACTGATTTGAACTATTTTTTGCAACACGGAGATGACATGAAGTATAAACAAACCAAAGCCAACGAAGAGTTGCAAGCCAAAATGACATTGTTCAGAAACAAAGAAGGTAAATTTTCAGATACTAATTACTGGAGAGAACCGTTGCTTGAGTTGTCAGATCTAAGTGATGACTCTGATGCTGAAACCGAGAACAAGTGGACATCACAACAAGCAAACAGCCAGTCAGGGCTAGATAACCAAACAGGTGCTAATCCATTTAAAAATGGAAACAGCAAGCCAAGCAATGGATCTCCAACTTCTTTGCTGTTTTCATCTTCTTCTAATGGCTATATCAGCAACAAAAAAGAAAACAAGACTGCTGGTTCTTTAGTGGGCTTGAGTTCCGAAGATATGAAATATAGTTTGCAGGAAGCGAATTTGAAAGGAACAAACGCTTATAGCAGAAGAAGCTCCTCTTCCGCATACAGAAACAACAGCATTAGCCGTCAAAGAACAAAATCAAATGATTCTAGGTTCTTTTCGTGGGTAAGTGGAGGCAGCAGATCCGATAACGATCGTGAGAGTATTGTGAGCCTGAAAGACGACGATCTGTCGCCTGCAGTTCTGAATAAGTCTTTTGACAACGATGCTCAGAGTTTGAACTCAACAAGGGAGTTTGGTAGAAAGTTGTACTTAGAGCTCAACTCACCGTTGTCGTCTCCTAGAAGGATCTTCTCGGACGATGAGGTGTCTGTTAACAAAGACGCAACGTACATCCCTGATGAAGACGCTATTGATGCGTTCCATCTTGATAATCCAAATGTTAACAGACTAGTTTTTAAATCAAGCGATGAGTCCAATTATGGGATCATGAACGATGAGTTTGATGAAGATGATGAGTTTGAGATTTAAAGGTTATATATGAAATGATTAAGCCCCAAGCAAGAAAGACACGTGCCAAATAGGACGAGAAAGCGTGCCACAAGCAGCACAGCAAACATTTTTACCCTGCCACAAGTGTTGCCAACAAAAAAAAAGTTTAAAAAAAATAGTTATACCTCATAAGGGGCTCGAACCCTTGACATTTTGATTAAGAGTCAAACGCTCTACCAACTGAGCTAACAAGGTGTACTATATATTTGTGATGTTCGATAAAGTTTTAGTCTACAGATTAGAATAATCAGACTGGCTCCAAAATGTCCCCCCAAAAAAAAAACGTCCGAACCTTATCTGAAACTTTGAAGAAACACTTGCGTCACCAGCGCGTGAAATGTTCTGCTTGATTGTTGTGGGGGAGGTGGACGTGGAGGGAAGGACAAACAAAAAAAAAAAAGACAAAAAAAAACCCTACGTCTTAAAGAAAGAAAAAAAAACGGACGTCTTAAAGAATGAAAAAAATACGGACGTCTTAAAGAAAGAAAAAAATACGGACGTCTTAAAGAAAGAAAAAAATACGGACGTCTTAAAGAAAGAAAAGAAGAGGACAGGAAGGAAGAAAAAAATACGGACCTCTTAAAGAAAGAAAAAGAAGAGGACAGGAAGGAAGAAAAAAGCGTCCGTGATGCAGCCCTCGTTCCCCGGTGTTATCTTCTGATAAACATTTCCCGGTCACGCGCGGAAAAACAAAGACGCAGCCTGAAAACCAGGAGGGGCACACAGCAACAACATGGCCAAAAAAAAAATGAACACATACTGTGCGCTTAGGACGTGTTTCAATGCTTTCTCAATCGCTGCATCCGCTAGGATAATTCCACACATTAAAGTTTTGCCGGGATTGTGCAAAAGCTTAAGTTTCGGCTGAGCAAACGGCGGCAGAACCGGCGCCTATTACAATCAACTCTGGCCTGCAGCGGCGGGGGTTCCACCTGCCTCTTACTCCTCCTGCGACCAATTTTTCCACTGTCTGTGCTTGTTCCACACTTCTTATTGTTGTGACCAGCTTATTGGGTCATTTTCGGTTATAATTTTTCCTTTTGCTTGAACAATCGTTTTAGGAAAAACCGTAGAAAAAAAAAAAAAGTTAAATCCAGGCGAAGAAACATGGGTGAATGCTTTTTTACGCCTGCTACCAACAGAATAAACAACTTCAGCAGCTGAAATATGGTCGAAAACCAAGCATTTCACACCACTAAACAGCCTAAACAAGTCGCCACAGCCAGCAACTATCATTAACAGACGTGTTTTTCCACAGGCAACATTTTGGTCTAATTTTTTTTGACTCTCCTGCCTCCAGCACTTTTTTATCTGGAACAGCAAATTTTTAAATCACCCAGACTTCTTCTCGTTCTGACATGAGCGAGTCCATATCCCCATCCACAAGCATCATAGGCAGAAAGACCGACGACATCAAGCCGCCAATGCAGTTTTTTGAGTCTGAAAAGGCCGTCGTCAGCGATGCGCTCGCCAACAACAACAAGCAGCTCCTGCTAGCCAACCTGTATCATTATTTTATAGAGTGCAGGAACTACCAAAGTGCCATTTCGCTGCTTAAAGAGTCAGACGTTCCCATTAGTGTTTCTCCCCAAATGGCAAACTCACCTAAGCGCTTGCTGGTAAGCGATGAAGACAAAAGGGCAAACAACATCCCAACGTTCATTATTGAGCATCAAAATGTAGAAATCGAACTCCATGAAAATGAGTATCTGAAGTCGAAATCAAGCATTCCAAGAGAGGGCTCTTTCATGGTCCAGTGGTGGGAGTGTCTGTGGTCAATTTACAACAACGTCAACTCCCAGCCTCTAGAGCTTCTTTCAAGCGTCAGACCTTTTATCGATGTGATCAAGCCTATATTTCCAGAGCACATTCCAATCAAAACGTCTGGGTCTCCGATGTATGCTCAAACGCTGGATTCAAATGCCTTGAATGCTAATAGACCGGACATGTACACCAATGCTGATTTCTTAAAGAATGAATACGGCTTCAACAAACCCAATGCTGCTAACTATCCTTCAAAACCGCCTGCTCCTCAGGACAAAATCAACGTACCTTCTTCTATGTACAACGGCAATGAACCAATGAACCAAAAGCCTTATACCAATGACGAGCTGGAGCAAAAGTATTTTGCAAACAACCAAGGTTCCAGCAATAAAAGTTTTAAAAACTACCCTCAATCATATCCGAAATCTTCGTTAAACCAGGTTTTGCCCCAACAAGTCAGACGGAATTCCAATATCAGCAACAATGTTTCTAACTATGGATCTCCGCACAACATGGTTTTAAACAACAATAACGTGCAGTTTAATTCTTTCAATCCTCAAATGCAGCAATATGTACCAGGGATCCCAAGCGCCACCAACAAAAACACTGATCTTTACAACACAAGCAAACAAGCCGAATCAAAGTTTTATTCACAAGATGGAGTGTATAGGCAATCTGCGACTTACAAGCGGACTGGATTTTCCACACCAGCAGATGCTTCAAACAATGGATATGTAGCCAATGGCTTGATTCCCAATGGTGCTGGCTATCCAGTTTCCAATGGTTCTAAAATGTTAGCAACGCAAGATTTCTCAAAGCACACCAGTCCAAAAACAACTAATACTAACCAACACATATCTCCAAACACCAACCCTGTTGTGAGACAGAGAACTAATCAGGCACAGAACATTCCTAGCGGAGTGCCCTACCCAAACAATCCTATTCATGGCAACTACAATGACATACCAAAACCAATTTACCCAAATCCAGGCGATAATGCCAATCACATGTTCCAGCAACCTCCAAAGAACCCAAGAGTTTCTTCTCAGAGCTTTGGTGCCAACAGCAATTCAAGCTCAAGCAACAATGTGAATATGTATGTGCCAAATGGTTCAAAACCACCAACAGGGGTTCAAGTTCAGCAGCAGCCTAATGGCTCCTTCCCTCAACAAAACGGTCAGAACTTTTTTATGACTGCTAATGACAACCTCCGTTTTGATAAAACCCAACAAGCTTCTTTATCCAACATAAATGAGGAACATGAAATCAACTATTATAAAACCCAAAAACCAAACGCCATGCCTGGACAAAACGATTGGACCAACCCACCAAATGCTAATAGAAACGGAACAGCTAAAGCACATATGGAAGCAAACAATCATCCTAGTGACTACATGGACTCATCAAAGCAGAGTTTCAACAATGGGATGGGCTTTAATTTTCAAAACATAGTTGCTCCTGGCAATCCTAATTATGCCAACAGCCAGCAATTCAATGGCTCATATATGAAACAAGTACACCAAGAAGCCCACGGCCTAGCAAGGCAGATGAATGCTGGCAAAAACGCTTCAAACTTAAACACATACACAACTTTGCACGTATCCACTGAAGTTGACGACAACACCACCATCAGCTCTACAAGATCGACTGCTAAACCAAAGACAAGACCCAAACCGTTTGAGAAGCCAGATGTTAAAACAGAGAACGTTGTAGGGAAAAAGTCAGCAAAAGCAAAAAAAACATCTCAATCAACAGTTTCAACAACAACATCGAAATTAGGAAAGAACGTTTATTTAGAAGATCTTGGCCAAACAGGAATTTTGTTTCAAAAACAGAGGAAATCTCTGACTGGAGGCGTGTCTAAAGCATCTTCTGGTCCGTTGAATCTTACTGTGCCTAATAGTGTCAGCAATTCAAACAGCAACATTCACACCATTACAGCCTCTTCCAACATGCTTAGTAAAAATTCTATGGTTGTGAACTCAAAGGACTACAACAGCCATTTGAATACAATTCCTAGTGATACTAAGTTTCACGATAACCATGGACTCATTCCAAATTTGGAGAGAAACAGTATAGTGCCAACAAGTGCAACAAGCATGAAGCTTTTTGGCAGTGACAATTTCAAAGATCTTTACACGATGGTTAGTGGGACAAATGAAGAAACAATTAAAAACGAAAGTGCTAACAAGACAAGCAACATTGGCCAAAAAAACGACATTGTTGACTCGCTAATGAGTGATGCTGACTTTGGAATAAACTTTTCTTCCTTGAACTCAAACTCTGCGAAGCTTCTTGTTCCAGAAATTAACAACGACAACCGCCAAATGACTATGAGGTCTTTTCCTGACATGAAGAACAGTGATGAAAACGATATGCTTTTAGATTCCTTTTTGATGCAAGAAATGTCAAACAAAAACGATAATGGCCACAGAGGTGACGAAACCAATCAAGATCATAATGTCACCCAAACAAAAAACTATTCCAAGACTGATCTTGGATTTTCAAGCAACTTGAACCTGAACTTCAGCGATCAAGGAGACTGATCCAACTAATGTGCAGCCTCTTGTTCTTTTCGCCCAAACTTCTTTGCACTTAATGTTAGATATAACTATTTGATTCATTTATATATACATATACATAAAGATGAATATAAATAAATAAATATAACAATATTTAATTAACGTAGAATACTTTTCTTTTTTATTAGTTCTATTAACTATAATTTATTGTATTGGTTGATAATAACAGAGATCATAAGTGTTTTTTAAAAAAAAAACACTTTTAACTATTTATTACAGTATAAGGAATAAACTTTAATTTACTATTTTGAATGTGGAATGTGTACTTAATATTGAATACAATCAGGCTTATGAATCAATACATTCTATTTACTTGAAATTGCTTTGAAAAAAAAAAACAAAAGTCAGCTTATTGTCTACCAACTAAGTGAACCTTGATCCAATCGTAAGCAATCAAAAATCTGGTTCTACAGGACATAGCCATGGCTAAGTAAGCAGCTTGCCAAACCTTGAAGGCAACAAAAGAACCACTTAGCTTGGTACCCATGGTCTTGGTGAATTTAATGTCATTAATGGCGTTTTCAGCACCGATGTAACATAAAGCACCTTGGTTGAAGTATTCGAATTCTTTCAAGTTCTTGGCTAAACCAGCTTTGATAACTGGGTCTTCGGTGTTATCGATTAAGTATCTGGTTTCCAAAATCTTGGCTAAGTATTCACCTTCTTGGTGGGCAACTTGGGCAGTTGGGACCAAACCCTTGTGGAAAGTACAGTCACCTAGAGCGTAAATGGAGCCTTCAGCACCCAACAATTCTAGTTTTTGGTTGATCAATAAACCTCTTCTGTTGTTTTGGGTTTCTGGCAATCTGTTCATTAGGTTAGCAGTAACTGGTCTGGTACCGTTACCGGTGGCCCAGATCAAAATACCAAAGTTCATGTCGGTTAATTCTTGGGTTTTGCTGTCCTTAACAGTGATGGTGTTACCAACAACCTTTTGGGCCATGGCGTTCAACTTCAAAGCAACACCTTGCTTGACTAAGTGATCTTGAGCAAAAGTGTACATCTTTTGGTCGAACATACCTAAAATGTTACCTAAACCTTCAACCAAATGAATCTTACAGTCAGCAGCCAATTCTGGGTTCCATTTAGCAACTTCTTCAGAGATGTAGTCTTGTAATTCCGCAGCAGTTTCAACACCGGTTGGACCACCACCAACAACAATCATGGATAACAAGTCTTTTCTTTCTTGAGAGCCAACTGGCATTTCAGCGGCTTTTTGCAAGTTTTGTTTTAATCTGTCTTTTAAGATAACGGCATCGTTAGCTTCCTTCATGAATAAAGCATTTTCATAAACACCTGGAATACCAAAGGTGTTTGGTTGAGCACCAACAGAGAAGACTAAAACATCGTAATCAATGGCCTTGTCACCTTCAACAATAACTTTTTTGTTGACTGGATCAACATCTAAAGCTTCTTTTTGAACAAAAGTGACTCTACCAGAACCTTGTCTGATTAAAGTGCTAACATCTTCTTTGATAGATTCAACAGCAACAGTGGAAACAGGAGCAGAAGGCAGTAATGGGGTAAACAAGAAATGGTCTCTAGGAGAAATAACAGTGATGTCGTATAGGGAGGTGTCAATGGACTTCAACAAAGTGATACTGGCCCAACCAGTACCCAAGATGACCAATTTCTTTTTGTTGGAGTTGACGTCAACAGCTGGCAATGGAGCTGGGTGTTGTTCTCTGTATAAGCTGTACAAACCGTAACCAGTGGCGGCAGTACCGGCTAGTAAAGAACCGTAGAAAAACTTCTTGAAGAAAGAGGCCTTCTTGACCGGTGTGACAGCCTTTGGAGCGGTAGATTGTAGTCTTTTGGCAAAAACAGCAGTGTTTTGTCTTAAAACATTGGCGGTTCTGAAGCTAGAAGCAAACATTTTGGTTGGATATTCAGTTTGTTGTTAAAGAGAAAGATCTTTTCTGCAAAAAAAAAAAGGGTAAAACAAAAAGTGTTATCTTCCTTTTGGCTGTTTGATTCTTGTGGTGAAAGCAAAGTGTTCTGAATGGTGTTTGTATGTGATTTCTGTCTCATCCATACTGTGAAATAACCCGTAGATTAGCCCACGATCATTTGATTGACAACTGTTAACTTCATTTTGAAAATATTTCACTGTTTTAAAAAAAAAAAAAAAAATAATTGCGGAATATAAAAAATTTTTCCTTCTTTTCCAATTTTAAACAATCAATCATATTGAAATAAACTTCCGGTGAGGAAAAAAAAAAAGAAAAAAGGAAAATAATATATTCAAAAAAGAAAAAGAAAAGAAACTTCCGCCAGGAACGCGGAAAATAATCGCTTCTACCGGCTTTAAATGGAACGCTACTGGCGGTTTGCAAGCAGAAAGCACAGCAATGAGAGGCTGATGGGGGGGCATTGGGAGCAGCTGATCGTAAGCTAAATCAGCCATTTTGGTCATCACGACAGAGGGTTTCTTCGCAGATGGAGAGAATCCGTGGTTTAGGAAGACCGTTTTGCCTGTGCAATTAGCCCGAGGGGGTTCGCAGGCGCCGTGGACCCAACTCCTTGTGGTGAGTGCACAAGACCCGCAGAAACACGTCTTCACCGCAGCCCATGGGCCCAAAAAGTGCTCGGATCTGCGTCTTCTTGCATGGCTTCCCACCAGCGGCCACAGGGGACTCATCACCAGATGCCTTCTGGCTTGTTTATGGTGCATGCTCACTATCCCAACGGTATAAGAAATGCAGCGTATCAAGCAGAAAATAACTCTACCGCTTTTTCAGCTCCCATTTTCGGTGCCCATAGCTGGCGCACTTACCACTCGTTATTTCCGATAAACGCGTCCACGTAGAGGCACCTGCGCTTCAAAAAAACGTGCCAGCCATTAAAACAAAAAACGGCAAAAACAGTTATGGCGGGTAAACAGCACTTCAGAGATGGGCATGGCCAAAAAGGCTGCTAAACACCACCAAAAGGCATGCAGACAGCACAGAAGAGTCAACAATGCTGCACCAGAGCCCCTTTAATCAGAGCCAGAAAGAAGCAGACTTTGCAGGAATGCTTGAATTCAGGCAGAGAGGCACGGCTGTTTTTGAGCAAAATGAAGAAGATGGTTCACCCAAATCTTGCTTGCAACTTCCTTTCCTGGTTTTCAAAGCGACTTTGGGGCCAGGTGGTCGCTAACGCTGCTCTATCTTTTACTCCTCTGCGGTGCACACTTGAACAGACAGCACCAAATACGCTAAACGCTTCACTGGACAGTGCCTCACGGGCCCATACAGGCGTCCATGCAAACTGGCAGTCGGATGCTCGCTTTTCACAGATCTGACCGAAAAGTTCTGCATCAAACAAGCCCATATCAAAGCCACCCTCTGCCTTGACAGTACATATGGCGCAAAAGCTGTTCTTTCCTGTCTGAACTGCTCAGAACACAATGTGCGTTAATTCAATTTATGTACATATATATATATATAAATTTATAGTATCTATTCTAAACCGTCGTTGTAGTTGAAGTATGAAGGCTCAAAGAACCAAACTCTAACAGTACCATCTTCACCACCACTGGTAAAACTGGTGCCTTGAGGAGAAACAGCTAAGTTATTTACCGGACCAAAATGACCTTTAAAGGCACTTAGTTCTTGGTTAAATATTTTATGCAGTAATTTGATTTCGAAACCACCGTGCTTAGAGTCAGTAGTTGTGACATCCTTGGCGTTTTGACCACCAGCAATCAAGACATAGTTTTTCAGAGGGGTAACGGCCGCAGTGTTCAATGGATGCATGTTTTCATAGGACTTCATGACCTTCAAGGACTCGACATCAATCAACTTGGCAAATCTGTCTCTGGAAGCAGTTATTAGATATGTTCTGTCTTGGGAAAATTGGATATCTCTTATAACATCTTTGTGGATGTGGACCATTTCTCTTTGAGTGTAGTCGCCCTTTAGCATAGCTTCAAAGTTGTATCTTAGTAAATGACCGTCGTCAGTGGTGACAAACAAGTACTTGTCGTTGTTGCTGAATCCCATTCTAGCAAAACCTTTCAAGTTCATCTTTTCGTCTTCGTCTGACTTGAAAATTTGGTGGATTGGCTCAGGGCTTATTAAACCAGTGGTCTTGTCGTATTGAAAAATTTGAATGGAACTCTTGTATGTCATAACAGCTTGGATGGAAATGGCAACGTACTTGTTGTCATTGGACATGACCATGTCGGCTGGCAAACCGTTTTCGATGGTTTGGAAGTTTTCACCGGTTTCCAAAGACCAGGTTTTCAAGGAGAAATCACCTGAACCTGTGACCATGAACTTGGAGTCTTCAGTGGCACACATGGCAGGAACGGCACCTTGATGGCCTTCAAGGGAGCCTAAAAGCTCACCAGTGATGGAGTTCCAGACTGCAATTTTACCACCGGCGTCAGCGGTGAACAGAAGATCACCTTCACGGTTGTACTTGACAGAGTTCATGTTTCTTTGATGGTAAATTAGATTTAATACTCTCATTGTGCTGTTTCAAAAGATTTTAGGTGTTGATGCAGTTGTTGGCTTGCAAGAGTCAGGTGCTCAGTGTGCTGGTCTTGTTTGGGGATCAGACAAGCTTTCTTTGGGTATTTAAAAAGAAAAGACTTCTCGGACAATGAATGAATCAATTATTACCTCAATAAATCAAATGAACTCCCAGTCAACCCAAATAAAAGTAGAACAACAAGCACAACTAACCATCCAATCAACATATCCTCACATAATCTACATATATTCATGTATTCAACGCCGTATCATTGGCAAAATCGTGACCACCATTGACGTTATTCAGTGTCAAAAGAAGAGCTCGAGTTGAAAAAGGAAATAAAACTTTTCAGTGTAGAAAAATTTTTCTTTTTCTGAAAGTTTGTTTTTTTCCACGCTGAACGCTCTCAGCGCACATTGCGGACGCGCAGACGGAGCTAAAAAGCGGGCTGGTGGGCGGAAAAAAAGCAATTCTGGGCGGCGTGACCAGAAGGTGGCACGTGATACAGCTGGAAGATCCTGGGGGATTGCCGCACGTGCTGGCGTCGGGTGTAAGAAATAAAAGCACGTGATGCACGTGACACACGCCAAACGCTACCGGCTGTGTCAGGTGACTGGGCTTCTCTGCCTTGGCGCCACAAAGCTGCCACAGAGCCACACTCCAAGCACTTTCTGAGTCTGTGCTCCAGTGATTGTGCTTCAGACGTGACCTGCTTGCAGAGAAAGGCGTCTAAACCAGCGTTGCCGTCCCTGGGAGCAGTGCAGGCTTAATACTTTATGTGCCAACTCTTCTTGTACAGCCCTGTTTTGACACATGCAGCCCCGTTTTGACACATGCAGCCCCGTTTTGACACATGCAGCTCCGTTTGAACAGCTAAACAGGCACCAAGCGCAAGAACCACGATGCTTGACAGAATATGCGTCCTATGCAGAATAGGCTTAGCTATGCTTGCAACAGCACTTTCATTTTTCTCCTTGCTTCCTTTCATTGTGATCCAACTAGGACTATCGCTGGTCATCATGATCTGCGGAGTCCTGAACAGCATTAACGTTGACATATCAACGCGCATTTACAGCACAGAGGCCGACTTCGTATCTCGGCTATTATCAGGCGTATCTTTTTGAGTTGTCTAAAACAGAAAACAGCCTCCAGTGGCCAAAACTCATTTATAACGTTGTATATACATATACATATATATTGCTTAAAAATGTACTCTAGCTTTTTTATTCTTCGCATTCTTTCAAGTAGGTTTCGTACTTTTCCAAGTCCAAAACTGGCTCTTCGGATTGCTCTTCAAGAACCTTAACCTTCAACAACCAAGCATCACCCATGGCATCTTCACTGATGACTTGTGGCTTATCGTTCAAGGAGTCCATGTTGTTTTCTAAAATCTCGATTTTGTATGGAGTGTAGATTTCGTTGGAGGACTTGACGGATTCAACAGAACCAAATGACTCTCCTGACTCGATGACTTCTTCTGGGTCACTTAGTTCAACATATGTTACGTCACCCATGTGGTTGGCAGCGTATTGAGTGATACCCAAGTACCCAATCTTGGAATCTTTGTTGTAGGCCAACCATTCGTGAGAAGATGTGTATACAATGCTGTTGATGCCTGAGGATTCAGGCAACTTGGCCAAGTTGACAATGTTGCTCTTGTTGGCACAGTTCGATTGGTATCTGACAAAGTTAAATGTGTTTAATCTGGCTTGTTGCTTTAGCAAGTTTAATGGCTTGAAAGTGGTTAATCTGAACATGTTTATGGTGGTTGTGTATGGCTGGATAAATTTAAATACTGCTGAGAAAAAAAACCAGTTTTTTGCTTCTTTAAAGTTATTTTTGGAACGGTTTTTTCTTTTATGTGTTTTTTTTCTTTCCTGTCACTCCAATTTACCACATGTTTAAGAAATGCAACATACAAACATCATCAAATCAACAACAACACCGCTCTCCATCATCATTTAAGTTACGAAACCCTTGTATTTATATTCAGGAAGATATCATCATTTAATTTTTAATGAATTTTTCACAACGGGAAAAAAAAAATGGTGCCAGACTTTTTTTTTTTTTTTTTTTAAAAAAGCAGCGCGCTTCTTTTTTTTTTTTTTTTTTAGAACTTCGCTTTGAACGCCTTTTTCTTAACTTCTTTGTCCCTGGCTCTTGCCGGCAAAATCAAAACTTCTGCGCACATTAACCCAAAGCGGCAACATCAGTGTGGAGTTTCGTTTTTTTATCATTGCGCAGCCATCGTGCATATCACATTGGCTTCTAAACTCCACAAGCAGCTTCTCAGATTAAATACCGACACATTTGGCTTATGAGCAGTGCCAGAGACACGCATTGTGGAGAGACCAACCGCAGACAAAAGCACCATGCCCGAAACGTAAGCTCACTTCTGGCTTAGCCTCCGTTGCTCTCAAAATCTTCTCTGGCGTCAAGGGCATCATGCTTTCTCTGTGTTTTCGAAGAAACCTGCTCACTGATCAGAAAATAACCAAACAACAGGTATGCGAGGAACATCTGCTATGAAGAACACTATGCCGATGAAGCCAGGCCAGCGTATCGATTGTTGCTTTGAGCAGGGCTGGTTAGAACCATTTGCAGTTGCGGAGGCTTGCACGTGATGCAGGACACGGCACGTGAAGCCACATTGCACGTGAAACAACATTGCACGTGACATACATTGCAACACGTGAGCTCTCTCTTAAAATTTTTCATGCGCCTTCTGCAGGCGGGACCGTGCACACCTGACCAAACGGCCTGGGCCACATGCTTATTTTTTTTCTTTCGTTTGTTTTTTTTCACTATGCTAAGCTTTAATACATGACACGTAACTAAGAATATTTCACTCAATAAGCTTCACATCTATCGTGTTCATCAAATAAAAATCAATGGAAAGAACCCAGAAACCCAAGAAAGCATATCGACCAACATGAAAGCAGGTTTTTTGAATTTATTTCTAGCATTCAATTTTGTATCATTGGCAACCAACTTTTTGTTGAATGCGGAAAACATTGCCAATGACGTTAGCCTAATCCTTGTCAAGCAGAACAGCAAACATAGTAACCTTTTGAATGCCCCATGTGAGCTGGAACTGACCTTGCCTGAAGACGACGAGCTACTGAAGCTTATAGTAAAAACCGATTCTGATTACGACTTTTCTTCATTGATTCTAAGCACAGGCAACAGCAAAGTTGAGCAGCCTTATGCCCTGAAGAAAAGCGAAAAGAAAATGCTTGAAAACGATAACGACAGCGCCAACAAAAACATAGTCTACGAATGGTCTTTACAGATCAGTCAATTGCCAAAAACATTTCTGTACTATGCTTTTGAAAAGCAAGATAAAATTCAAATCGACTTAATTTTGAAGAAGCAAAATGATTTGCTAAAGAGACAAAACATCGCTAACATTGACTTGAGAAAAGATGAAGAATTTGCTGTTGACTTCAAGAAAATAAAAAATTTGAATAAAGGTATTTTTTCTGATTTCAAAGCTAAACCTGTTATCAGACATATCTTCAATGGTGAGAACAAGCAAGCCCCAGAAGAACTAGCCGTGTTTTTTTCCTTTGTTATAATTTTAGCCGGATTTGTGACCATAATGCTATGTTTGAAACAAGTTGCAGAATCACCTGTTAAAGTTGTTACTTTGAAAAAAAAATGTGGAACACTTTCCTACATATCGATGTTTTTGATTGGCATTGTTGCTTCTGAGTACTCTTTCGCCCAATATTTTTTAAACAATCTTTCGATTTTTGGCCTGCTAAAATTCAGCATACCATCAATACTATTCACAGTATTATCAGGAATTAAAATGTCTAAAAGATTGTTTTGATTATGAAACCCAATCCTCTTTTCAATGAATTAATCTTTGGAACTTCTATATTTGTCATTTTTTAATTATTTGCATATATACCGTTATACTTAATCGTTCTTTGAGTCATCAACACTTTCATATAAATTCGATACCTTTTGAAAACCTTCAAATATGTTGTCGAAATTCAAATGATACAACACCTTTCCTTCTATTAAACCAATAGGCACAAATCCGTAGTTCCGTGAATCCACACTGGCATTGGGGTTGTCACCGCAGACCCAAACATGCCCTTTTGGCACTCTTATGAACTTCTTTTCAAATTGTTCCTGAAGCAAGTGGCTGCCATCAAGCTGTGAAATGTTGCTCTCCAAAGCCTCAATTTTATCGCTGTATGCAACGTTTTGCTTATTTTCAGTCTCTTGGATATGATAAGCAACAGACGATAATTTTGAACCTGCTGTTGGCTCATAAAGAATGATGTCTCCTTCTTTAGCTAGTATTCTTTTGCAAACCCTGTAGTTTTCGTTGGTTGGCTTTTGAAGCACAACGACATCGCCTATGTTCAGATTGTCAGGAACACTTAGAGACCTCAACCAGTTTTGCTGCTTGTTTCCATTGCTGTTTTCCATTGGGGTGTAACCTTGCTTTACCAGACTGTTTAAGGCTTTCAGCTCTGCCTTTGATAAGTTCTTCTCTTCAGCGAGAGCTTTGACTTCTTTCAGACTCTCAGCCAGGCTTTTCTTGCCTTTTGAATGCAAACTGAACTTCCAGATCAAAAGCCAGTCATTTTTGGGCTGGAGTGTTGGAAGCATGGACTCACCGATTGATGGGTTTAGTGAAAAAATGTGCTGGTTGACCAGCTGCAGCGTGCATAAGAAGCTGGCTGACTTCACGACTGCTTGGAACGTTCTCCCCATGTGCGCCGTTGTGTGGTGATGATGTGCTCAGTATCGACTTGTCTGCTCAAGATCAAACTGTGTGCTGTACGGTGCTTTTCTGTGCCGTTCAGTGCTGTTCTACTGGTGTGCTCTTAACCAGGAACTAACCATTTTCAGCAGTTAATCGTCCTCATTACTGAGTCATTCCCAGCTTGAGCTGCCTAGACGTTGAATTCGTCTTTTAAACCTAATTCCCAGAGTTTAGTGGTAGCGAGCACTACTGAAAAAAAAAAAAACAGTGAAAAATAAAAATAAACAGCGATTTTAAAATAAAGTGCTAAAAAACTGCACTTAAGTTGATTAAAACCACCAAATGTGTCTGGCATAAAGACCGCGGCACCTAAGCGTCCACAGCTAAAAAGCTTGTTGACTAACTGATTTTTTTTGCCAAATAAAAACCACCAATCCACGTTTTTCAGACATGTAATTTCTGCCATTTTTGCCGTTTTAACCATTTTAATCATGTTTGACCTTTTCCCAAGCGCTTGGCCTTGGTCTAGTGAACACTGCTAGAGAGAGCCAAGCAAGCCTTTGCTACGCTCAGTGACATACACTTCACCGTGCAAGCCCGCCGCTAGATGCCCCAACACCTTTCTTATTTGCCTGCTTTCTGATGCCTGGAGCAACGGCTGATCTTTGCTTTTGAATGCGAAAACGCCGGCTCCTTGCATCATCGAAAGCTCAGGGAGCATTGCTCTTAAAGCTTTTGTCTTAGATGGCACCGTTTTTACCGTCAAAAATTTTATGTTTGACCTGCTGGCGCTGTTTTCCACACCTTTGGAAACAGCGTTTATTTTAAACTCGTATGACCGGCTAAAAGGGTACTCCATCTCCAAAGATGCAAAAAACTGAGCCATCAATGAGCACTGCTGCTTGAAAACCCATTCTTTGGATGCTAACTTGTCGCAAACAGCCTTTTCTTCAGAGCACACAGCCCATTTGTTTTTAATTCCACAAACAATATCAGATATTTGAAGGTATGCTGTCAGTTCTCTAATAGGATGGCAGAGCTGAATGTTGTAGATGTCGGTTTTTAATATTGACTCATTCAAACGCAAGAAATACTTGTAAAAATTCATTGCTAGCTTGACATTTTTATAGTTTGATTTTAGAAACAGGGAGACTGTAATGTTTAAACAAGAGTCAGCCAGAAATGGAAAGCAATCCTTGTTTGCAGTCAAATCGTTAGAATAATTGGAAAACACCAAGATTATACAGGGCTTGCATACCTGCAACTTTTTGGGCTGCAGGCTAACAAATGTGCTTTCTTGGCCTAATTTGATGAAATTAACCAAATCAACGACTGAACCATCAAGATACCGATCAATTATTTCTGAGTCCCCTCTTTCAAACAAATTGTTGTGCAAGTCTGGCAAGTTAAAATGCCAATACCTGCTGTTGATTTGTTCTACTAAGTGCTTTATGCACGCTTTAAAACGGTCATTTATCAGATTTGAGTCCAAGTAATTTTTGTAGTCAAAATCTAAGTTGAGGACTCTGATGAATGAGTAGTTTTTAACCAATGTGTACATTAATGCTATGGTTTGCCACGAGTTGAACCCTTTGAAAAAGATAACGTACTGTGCTTTAAAATCGCTAGGCTTGTTGAGCCTTATTTTGCTTCCATGAGTGATCTGGTCAACAATTTTCAAGTAGTTGTTGACTCCAAAGTTGATTGCGTGGCTCATGTCTGCTTTTAAACAAAAAAAATAACTTATCTGCCAGCTGCTTGTTAGTTGTAGCTTGGGCTTTTGACAGATCAATCTTATTACAACAACTCTTGCAACAACAAGCTCAACCCCCCAATAATGAACATTAAAAAAACAAAAAAAAAAAAACAAACAAGCTTTCAAGACAAGACAATGCATGCCAATGCTTTTAGTTCCACACCAAATCTTCTCTATAACTTTCACCAAGCAACATTGTTTGTATCCACCAATCAATTAATTAATCAATTAATTAACCAGCTTATTAATTGATTAAATGCAGCATTTGTGTTGTTTTCCTGTGCTTGTCACGTGCGCGTCCAATTACCGCTGTGAGTTTCTTTTTTTAAAACTGCGTTTTCTGCTTAAACTTCACTTTTTTAAAAATATGCAGTGATTCTCAGCACCAAAGACACCACAACACACGTTGATTAGATTCCTGAAAGAAAGAAGTTGACCGAAAACACCAAGCAACTGCACAAATCACTAGGTTTGTTTTTTTTTCCTGGATTTATCTTCTTTTTGAAAGTAAAGCTGACCGTACTTACACGTCTAAACATCAACGCACAATGACCCAAGCGAAAAACAAACTTCGAAACAGCAAACAAAGCACAAAGAACAAATACAAAAAAAGAAAGATTGAGATAAGCACCTTGACTCAGAAGAAGCTGAACAGACTCAACAGGAAGATGAACCACAGAAATTCTCTGCAGCATGAGCTGATTGAAAAGAAGAAGCTTTCTTTTGAGCGATTTGCCAAAAAGGCATCTTCTACCAAGCATTTTACACGAGCAATCGATGAGCAGCGGGATTTGCTTAGTGAAATGCTGCATGTTGAAGAAACCACAAATTTGGACTCTGATTATTTGCTGAAAAAGCTGTCTTTTCCTCCAACATGCAAGGAATACGTTATCAACGGCACATGCTGTTCGGACTGTAAAAGAAAACACGATCCTCAGCTGCGCTATTTTTATCTAAATAAGTTCAAGAGTGTTCTAAGCAGCATCCAAACAAACTTTTACACAACCAATGACAAGGAGCCCTTCAGGAGTGAGATCAAATTCAACAACCAAGCGGAAAAACAAGGGTTTTTGAATTTGTTTTTTGAGTACTATAAAGACCTCAAAAACTTGATATACGACTACGAAATGAAAATTGAGGAGTTTCAAAGAACTTTCTACAGTGACTGTGAAGATTTGAGAGCAACATCAGAAAATAAAACGGTGGATAAGCAGACTCTGGAAGATTCACTGAAGGAGATCAACTACAAAATCAGGCAGGCTTTGAGACAGAATAAGGCTTTGAGGAAGTACAAAGCTCTGCTGGAAAATTACAATCAAACAGCTTTGAACAAGCTGAGCAAGTACACGCTTTTCAATGAAGTCACAGATGATGATATACAGACAACAGAGCAAGCAGCCAACATAAACAAGATCTTGCAAATGCTTGTTTTTAAAGCCAAGGACAAAACCAAGAAAGACGCTGCTACTGGCACGCTATTGCAAACAACATTTGGGCTAAGTGACACAGTGAACACCAGCGATAAAAATGCCAGCAGCAAGCCCGCAAACAAGCATGGTTTTTTCCTATGCAACGACTGTGGATTCAGCATAAGCATCAAAGACAATGCTTCGAGGCTCGAGAAGCACTTCAACGGAAGAACTCACCTGAAGTACGTCAACCTGTGGAGAGAGTTAGCGAGAGTAAACTGCATTTTCCAGCTGCTGAGGGTTGATCCTGGGAGCCTGGATGGTGATGCGCCTGAAAGCATCAGCAGTGGCTATGTCAGAAGAACAAACAGAAATAAAAGCACTTACAGTCAGAGCAGTGCCGCCTCTGGAGACCGGCCGCATCACGCTGCTGGCCAGACCTTTCACGGCAGAACCCAGAGACACATGTACGAGGAAGAGCCTAGCAAGCACGAGCATGCCTCGGTCCGTGTGCCCGCTGAGCCTGCTGCAGAGCCTTTGCAGAAAGATGGGTCTGCTGGCGCTTCAGGCAGAAGAAGAGTGCTCATGCCAACACTGGAGTACTAGTGCTTCTGTCCAGACGCTCACTGTTAATGTTCCATGAACAACATTTTAAAACCAGAGACTGAACAAAAGCGCTACCATTTTGTAGTTTCTTTTTATTTTCATTTTTATTTTGTTTTTTTTTTTTTTTTTAAAATATTTTTATTTAAAAATTTTTAAAATGGCCTTAAAGTAGGGACGTTTGAGGCGGTTTCTTAAGCACGTTGGGTGCGACGAGGGGCTGTCATGGATGATTTGGGTCTACAAAGCCTTGCCATTCTTTGTCTTCTGATGGACTTTTGCAGAGGCAAAGAGAGAGTATCGGAATCCAACCAACCTACAGAAAAAGAGCGCTCTGAGAAGACTTTTTTTTGAGAGTGTGTGATTCTTTTCAAAACAAACCTCTACGCCACTTCCTCACAGATGTTCTCATCGAGCTTTTCAAGCACCAAACCAGCAACAGGGGGCTTATTTGGACAGACCTCCCAGCCGCAGGTTTCACAATTTGGTACCACCATAACCAGCAACAATCCCGCCTCTAACACTACAAGCACCAGCGGTGGACTGTTTGGGAACACAGCAACAGCCAGCAACAACACCGGGGGCAGCATGTTTGGGAACAAAACGGCATCAGGCGGTCTTTTGGGCAACTCCAACCAGCAAGCGACTACCGGTGGCCTTTTTGGCAACTCCACTCAAACAGCCGCTTCCGGAGGAATGCTTGGCTCCAACAACAACCAAAACAGCGCCAATTCAAACGGTATGTTTGGAGGCTCTTTAGCAAACAACAGCAATCAAAACAGCATGTTTGGTCAAAACCAGCAGCAACAACAGCCAAATTCTATGCAGCCTCAGCTTTTAGAACAAAAAAGGCAAAGAAGACTGATTGTGGACCAACCAAGATTTCTACCTTCATGGACAAAGATATCTGATGATACCAACCAGCCAACTAGAGAAGTCATTAAAAGACTGACAAACATAGGAAATGACGATGAAAACAAGAACAAGAACCTGGATGACAGTGATTCTGATATTGAATTTGAAGAAGACATTTTTGGCAATGTCGGTTTTGGTAAAGTCAAGAAAACAGGAAGCAAAAGACTGATGAACAAAAGCAGTCTATCCATTCTGGACATTGACACCGATTCAGCAACCTTGAAGCAGTCAAATATTTTGAGAAACAACAACAGCGACATTCCACCAATGAAATCTTTATACGACATTGAAAAAGAAATGGAAATTGACAGCAAAATACAGCAAACAAGATCCAATCACTCTTTTATTGACCAAGAAAACGCGCAAAAAGTGCTTCAAGACTCCAAAGACTTCGACCATGCAAACATTTTCGATAGATCAGACAAGAACAAGTTGCTGTTCAACAAAAACACTTCAAGCATTTTGAGCCACAACGACACCAGCAAAGACGTTGAATTGTACTCATGCTTGGTGTTTGGCTATCCTGAAAACATTGCAACCCAAATCTTACATCATTTTAGCAAGTTTGGCGACATCCTAGAAGACTTTCCGTTCTTGACCAAACATACCGAGGAAAAAGCCAGCGGTAACAAGTCTATAAAAGTGCCTATAGAAACAGGTGATTCATGGTGTAAAATTACTTATGATAACATAGTTTCATACAAACGAGCATTAAAAGAAAACGGAACACAATATTCTGGCTATGTGATCGGCTGTATACCATACACCAAAACCCAAACTGATATAGGCAAAAGCACCGAGCAAACGGAAGACCCGACTAATTATCAACTAAGCAGTGATCAGAGCCTTGGAAGCACTGCTGGAAAGCAAGCAGGAATTGACCATAAGAACAGTTTATTTGGTGGCAGCAAGGAAACAAAAAAAGCTGAGTTAAGTGAGCTGTTGAACCAGCAAAGTGGTCTGTTAACAGGTGACATATACCAAAAAGAAGGAGTAACCAGCATGATTGAAAAGCACATCAGAAATGAAAGAAAATTGAATGAAGCTGGAAACAAAATAACAGTCAAACTAAACGAGTTCTTGTTTGGGTTCAGCAATGCTGGTGATAAGAATTTATAAATAAAGTATATGTATAAAGCCTAATGTTGTAATAAAACATATAATCCAAAGATCTTAAGTTCGAAATGTTGTCGGTGAAAGTAGCTTCTATTTCCTGAATATTTCTTGGTTTTTCAATTGACACTTCAAAACGTTGATTTGGCTTGAGCGTAGAGCTGATGAAAGGCTCTGTTGTGCAATAGCTCCCAACTAAGCCCTGGTGACTGAACTCTTTGACCACAAACGATACGTTGCTGTCGGTTGTGACAGTAATGCGGTCATTAGTAAAATATAGAGTGATTTCTGTGTTTATGTTTTCTTGCTTTAAAAACTGGCTTGGCATTTTTATGGTGGCAGTGTCAAGTTTACCGCTGCCGGCTGAACATACCTTGAATGTGGGCTGAATATCGAACCTTTTACATTCATGAGCGTTGAAGCTGGAATTACTTATGATTTCCAAGCTGGTTTGGTTTGCATTTTGCTTTTCCTGATGTAAAACTATGAAGAAGTCTTTTTTGTTTTTTGATGTTTTCATTTCAAGACTTGTATTGTTGAATGTGTTCTTTTTCATGACATTTTTTGGAATGCTTATAAAATCATCTGATTTAAATAGTCTAATGTAAGAGTGCTCACATTTCCAAATCAGATATGCCAGGTTTTTCGCATTCTGCATGCTAACTTTAAAAAGTTTCACATTGAACTCATTTTCTTGGAAATCAATGTCTTTTTGGAATTTATGTAGATTTAGCAAGTTTACTTTGTGAAGATCAATGGAAACATAGAAGTATTTGTAGTTGTTCAAAAAAGCTGCGAATGAACTGTTTTTATATGCAATTTTGCTCAAGGGATTCAAAGGGTCGATGATTTCAAGTCTGTTCTTAGTAAAACTGCTTATTGCCAAGTCGTGGTCTTTTGTTCCACACCCATATATCTTGTAGTTGTCCCTGCCATCCTTGCTAAAAGAGGGAACAATTATGTCATTGACAAAAATAAAAAATGTGCTGATGTCTTTAACGACGCTGATGTTGATCATGCCAAGGTCAATGATCATATACGGATTCTTCGTAAATGAATAAATCGTCAGCGGTATATTTTTTATTTTGAAGCTTTTATGATTGGATAAAATGATCTTTTCTAGCAGCTGGTCTGCCAAGTCTGCAGACTTCAAAAAACATGGCGTTTCTGGCTGGCCGGCGTCGATGTACGACAGTTGCTGCTCTTTGTCGTAGGGCAACGTGTACGTGGTGATTGTCAAATGCCTTATGTCGAACTTCATGCTGCTGCCGTGGATGTATTTTAGTAGGTTTATTGTGGAAACTAGTGCACAGTCAGTGGCGTTTTGGTGCTGCTGGGCATACATTGCTGCTGGTAATATTGAGCTATATTGCGGCCTGGAGAGAAAACTAATAAAGAAAAGGCACTGTGATGGCTGCCAACTTGGCTGTGGTTCGGCTGGCGGAGAAGTTCGTGTTTGGTTCTAAACAGTAGCCACCTCTTCATGGCAAGTGCTGATGATCTAAAGCCAGTCAGGGGGCACTCTAGATGTCTGGATAAACAACCAATGAAGCAAAGAACTAACCAATCAAACAATCAATGAATAAGCCAGTCAGTTATGCTCATCATCGGGTAGCGGCCATGAACGCCTATATAGCGACCCCGCAGACAACCATTATCTCCGGCAGAGTGTCTAGGTCACGTGGCTAATAAATGCATCCAATAACGTTGCTGAAGACTGAAAATTTCCTTTTTAAAATATATCAATACTGTTCACTGCTTCCTAATGAGCATCCTGCTCATAACTAGCAACTGAATGAGAGAAAAGTAGGTAAAACCAGCAGGCTGAAGCAAAAACCAGTCATTTACACCAAACCAACAGTTTTTTGCGGCCTTCAAAGAACGTTTCTGAGCTAGCCAACTCACTTTTTAGAAGCATACACAGCCTGGGTTTTGTCAGTTCTTCAAGCACAAATTTTTCGTCAGCTTGCTTTTACTTTGCCTAAACAAATTTTAAATCAGTACTCTTTGCAAGCAAAAATGTCACACAGCGAATCCGAAGACTACGACAGCATCATCGACATCGCATCTGAACCATACACAAACATTATGGACAAGAGCAGAACCTTAAGGGACAAGAGCAAGGTAGATCACGACATTTCACAGATTGCGACGGATCCAAAGGTTGCTTTGAACACATCAAACCATTTAGGCTACATACTGTATCACCTTTTTTCAAACAAAAGGCTTCCTGAGGGATTTGTTGCTATGGATGCCATCAGCCCTTGGATCCTGTATTGGCTCATCAACGGGCTGAAAACTATGAAAGTGACCGATGATGAGTTGAGCAGAAGCCTTAACCTGACTACTGATGCTATGGACCAAAAATTACAGACAGAGGTTTATGCCAAACTGAAGAAATTTCAATACTCAAATGCATCTTTTATACCCGGCATAGATGGAGAGAGCAAATGCAATGCTGGGTTTAGTGGGGCGTTCAATCAGCTGCCACATCTAGCAACAAACTTTGCTTCTGTGCTTACTTTGAAACTGACAGGCAATTTGGATAAGTTTGACTTCAGTGATATGAAGAAGTGGTTTGGTGACTTGCTGCAGAACGACGAAGTAACAGGCAAATACGAGCTGAAGACATGCACGCCGTGTGGGGAAACCGATGTAAGATCCTTCTACTGCCTCTTGGTGGCAGCAACTTTATGCAAGATTGATTTAGAAGTAGACTACCTCGAAACTTTATGGAATCTTCTGATCAGTTCCCAGTCTGAACTGGAAGGTGGCTTAAACGGGTTTGATAAAGAGCACGAGTCTCATGGTGCCTATGCATTTTGCTCATTAAGCTCGATTATAATAGTTTTGGACAAACTCAGAGCTCTTAAACCAAGCGTTTACGGAAACAAAAAGCTGCATGATTTTATTGACGTTGATAGATTCATTGACTGGCTAGCGCACCGTCAAGACGAAATAAACGGTGGCTTGAATGGAAGACATAATAAGCTTGTTGATGGGTGCTATGCATACTGGGTGGGTGCATGCGGGTCTATACTAGCAGTGTACGGCTATGTAAACCCAATAAACATGAAAATGCTGAAATCGTATATTCTGAATTACTGCCAAGACAACCAAGAGCACTATCCTGGACTAAGGGACAAACCAGGCATGAACAGTGACTTCTACCACACAAACTACGTTTTGATGGGGTTGTCGCTGTGTGAGCATGAGCACGCTTTGTACCTGGACGGCGAGTACCAGCCTGCAACGCTGATAGCAAGCACTAAAGTGCACGGCGCCCAGACCGAGGCGATCAACCCCGTATTTGGCCTTCCAGTGCATGTTTTGCTTGAGGGATGAGGATGTCTGTTTGTAGAAGATTGTGACCTTGTCCGTGGGGACTGTTTATATATCTGCGGCTGGGGCTGCTGTGTTTAAGTGTGTTTTTTGCAAATGGAGCCGGGGCTGTGCGACTATCCCTTCTACAAGGCTGTTCTTTCAAAATGGCTGTCCTTTCTACATGACTGTTCTTTTCTCACAACTAATTCTGGTTGCCTACTGCTTTTTTTCCACAACTACTGTAACTTGTCTCCTGCTCTTTCTCCACGAGTATTCCCTCCATGACGGTCATTCCCAAGGCTATTCTTTCTTTATGACTGTTCTTTCACCACAACGGTTATTTTCTCATCACTTGTCATTGTCTACAATGGTCGTTTATTTATCACTGTTTTTTTTCACTACGACCATCTTCCTCCACAACGATCATTCCCCAGGACTATTCTTTCTTTATGACTGTTCTTTTTCTACGACCATTCTTCCCAAAACAGTCATTCTTTCACAGCTATTCTTGTCTGCCTCCTGATCTTTCTCGAGAATGATCTTTTGTTCATGATTGAACTTTTTCTACAACGTTTATCCACTACAATTATTCTTTCTTCATGACTGTTGTTTCTCTTCAGCGGCTATCGACCATAACTATCCTTTCTTAATCACTGTTCTTTTTCCAGGAATATTTTTTCTTCATGACTGTACTTTCATCACAACTATCCTTTCTTTGTGACTGCTCTTTCAACATGACCATCTTCCTTTACAACGGCTATTCCCATGACTATTGTTGCTTCATCAATATTCTTGCTTGCCTCCTGCTCTTTTTCTACAACTACTCTTCCTTACGACCGTTCTTTTTCTACGACCATTTTTTCTCTACGA